>JASDQU010372003.1:19873-49142 GCA_032191745.1 Picea mariana | reverse complement strand
AACCAATAGATATGCCATATTTGGTGGATCGAACACGAAACCTCCAGGATATATTCCAAAAACTTAACCAACTCTGCCATGGTTAAGTACATGCTAATTAATTGGAATTTAATTAATTTTGTTTCGAAATTAATTTCAATTGTAATGATGCCAACATATTTAGATCCATTTTCCCCCTATTCATACCGGTGCCCAAACCAATGCACCAAAAATGGAAATGTGTGCCAAGTAGATAATTTTCCTTGTTTTACATGCAAGACGTATTCCTATTTTGGATTTGTCTCGTTTTGCATGCTATAGAGTTCTTTGAGAGAAGTATAAGGTGTTTATACTCATTTTTCTTAGAATTCAGAGAGGAATATGATGGTGATGTTAGTTCTATGTAAAAATGTTGTGTACGAATATCTTAATCCAATTTTTCATGTATGAGACCCATAGTCTCATTATGTGTGCAAAAGGGGGTCTTTGAGAACATGTTAAGAACATAGTCATGTTTATACTCATTTTTCTCAAAATTTCGTGAGAAATTTAGTGGTCACCTCTATTTATGGGTTTGAGAAATAGAATTGAAGGGTTTTTTCAAATTTTCCATTGTAAGTCATCATTGTACCAAGCATTTAAGAATTAATAGAGTGGTATCACTATTTGGAAGAGAACTCAGAGACGTAGCCCAAGATGGGTGAAATTCGTTATCAAATTGTGTAATGAGATTTGTTATTTGTTGTCTCTATTTCTCTCTATTTTGGCACTCATTATTTCTTCAATTTATTATCAATTGATGAATTTTATTTTGCAAATAGTCAAGACAATCTTCATTTCCTGAATCTGGTCAAATGTTTAGTGTTTTCTTAAGAACTATTTGACATATAAGTATTTTCAGATCACACCATGTGAACTTTGTTCAAATCTCAGACACCCTACCAATATCTTCCCCACACTTCCCGAGTTACACAATCCAATATAGCTCCCAAAGGAAACATCATTGCTTCCTAATATAGTAGCTTCGACAACCACTAGTATGACAAAATATTATTCATTACGCAAGAAAGTTTTGTGCACCAATTCTACATGTGCCATATACTCAGAATATGGCCATTACACTCATCATTTCCCAACATTAACTCAATTCTGGGAAACCTTAGTAGCAATGTGATAAATATACTTTCTCGAGCCCTCTAAGACACACCCCACTAACTCTAAAACTACTGATATATTCTATATCTCCATGTTAGTAAATGAATATATGATATTCCCATGTGTGTTATGCAACCAAATGGATCATTTTACACACATGTGTCCTCTCATTGTCAAATACAAGGTTTGTTGCATGACTTCCCTTCAAAATGTTTGAATATCCCTTCAAACAACACTTTACCAGAACATGACTATGCTACCCTCTTTGAGTAACCCCATCATACCTTCTTCAGATAAATAAATATTACCCCTGGTCCCACCTATAGTACATATACCACGAAGATCATAATACTTCCCTATGAATCTTGCTAACTCGCCAGTAATTCCTTTACATGATATTCTTCCTCCACCCAATACACATGACCCATGAACATGTGTGGATATATGGAGCATTTCATCTAGTGAAGGTTCCCCCCTCCTCCTGTCGAACTACTTGTTCTGGTGAAAGGTGATACTCACTCTTCTCAAAAATCACCTACGTATAAATCTTCAATTTCTACACCTTCCATAGATGCTAATATCATAAACAACTTAGGATACACACTTGGCTCCATCACACCGCACCTACCTATTCATACCTTTAACGATCCATTATTTTCATTTATCTTTCAATCAGATGAAGATATCATAGATACCATGAAAATACATGTTTTTCTTTTGGATGTAATGCATCACAAAAATTTCTTCTTATCACAAGAATCTTTTAAACCTAGTAGAGACACCCATGTATGCATAATTGAGACCAAAGACTTCATTCCTTCAGGGTATGTGGATTGGTTCAGAAACCTAATCCCCACCCCCAATGCATTTGAAGAAGGGAACATGGCCAACATATCCCCTACAATGAAAATAGACATCTCTGTCAAACATAACATTGTCAAAGAGATCACTCTTGGCACTTTGTGCTCCCATGAAGAGGTCACATATTACAAAGCTCTCTTTGAGGAGTTCAGGAATATATTTTCCTGGTCATATACGATAATTCTTGGGCTCGATCCGACCATTTTTGAACATTGAATCAATACATGGCTCGATGTTGTCCTTATTCATTAAAAGCAGTGACCATTACAGCCTTCCAAACCCATGGATATCAAAACCAAAATCGATAAGTTACATTATATAGGGTTCATCTACCCCATTGTGTACACTTATTGGGTCTCAAATCTTGTTCCAGTTAAAAAATAATAGGGAACCATTCGGGTTTTCACTGACTTCAGAGACTTGAACCAAGATTTTCCCAAACAAATTTCCTTACTCCTTTCATTGATCAGGTTATCGACACTTGCGCTAGACATGAAGTCCTTTCATTTATATATGCATTCTCTGTCTACAATCAAATCTAGATCCTCCATGAAGATAAAAAAAAAATGCAATCACTACCCCATGGTGTACCTTTTCCTATCGCATCATGCCCTTCGAGCTCAAAAATGTTGGCGTCGCATTCCAGCGAGCCATGACATATGTTTTCCATGATCTCGCACATATCATCCTGACTTACTTGGATGACCTTACTACTCATTCCAAGAAGCAATATCAACACTTGGAAGACTTGTGGATTATATTTCATAGATGCCTCTTGTTAGCACTAGGAATCACCCTCATATTGCATAGAGGATAATCCCAATACCCATCAGGTTATATGTAAATGTAAATGAGTTTTTAAAAGGTCAAATGGATAAGAATCAAGATAATAATGTTCTAACTCAGAAATCTAGGCTAGCATGCACAAGTAATTAAGGTCTTGATAAACTTCATTCAATGAGGGAAGTAAAGGTGAATATAAGGAATACTTAGTGAGGAAAATGTAGAGATCTGATATGGACATCAGGTCTTCAAGAAGCCTAAGGAAGAAAAACTCAAACACAAGATCTTCTTGAATTCAAAGTTTAGAGAACACTAAAGAACATCATAGCAGTAATATAATCAAACATTCATCATAATACAGCTATAACAAACTCATGTGAATCATTCAATCATGAACACTCCGGTATAAGAGGCAATAAGATGGAATAAGAGAAACTAACTTATATTAATCAAAAGGTATCAAGTCAAGTACATAACTAGAGAACCAGTATGCTTCATCAAAATATTACAATAAGTGAGCCTATATCAACCATCCAAACCCACTAAAGAATTTAGAATGTCTATTTATAACAAAACGAGAAGGCCACAACTAGAGGTGCGAGATGGCCTTCCTCCCATATGATTCTCTAAATCAGTTATTCAAACTAACAGTTGTGCTAAAAACTATGCTACAAAAAAGGAAAATGTTGGCAACCAATCCAACAAACTCTTAACTGACAATGCCTTCATTGATGCACATCCCTTTCCATGCCAAGAGTCCTGCACAAGAGTCCTGCACAAGTTCTAAGATGTCATCATGTTGCCACCTATGGTATTAACCATTCTCCACATCATCAGCCACCCACAAGAGTGATAACTCAAACCCCTTGATTCCAAGTACCAGTTGGTAGCATCATTCAGTAGCGCGTTGGGTAGCGAGTTTTTTTAGCGCCTTCACAAAATACTCTGCATATTTTGTAGCACAGCTCCAAAACAAGTCTGCAAAATTGGTATCTCTAAGCCTGTGTATCTCTGTGTGTAATTCAGCCTCTGTGTGTAATTTGGTAGTGCCATATAGAAGCAATCCTACAAAATTCATAGTGCCATTCATCAAAACAAATTTGGTAGCACCACAATCATATATCTCTGTGAATTCGGTAGCACCATCGTTACACTGCTTAGGAGATTTGGTAGAATTCTTGTGGAATTTGCAACGCCATTGATAAGTTCAGTCTTAGGATATTTGGTAGCACTGTAGGTAGTAAACTAACAAGACATGCTAAAAAGATGATTTCGTAGTGCCATAGAGCTACGGAATATCTGTGCTCTTTCTGTATCAGGAGACTAATATTTTGAAAAGAACAAAAACCTTGAGCTGAATTCATTAGGAGCCTATAAATCCTGTATAAGTGTAAAAAAAATACATCTTCAATCACTTACCCTTTCAAAAAGAGACAATTATAAAAAATGGAGCTTACATTCCCCCAATCACTTCATCAACCTGACACTCCTTGCAGAAGGAGGAATTCCTTCTGGCACAGTAGCATGCTTTCCTTTTGTAGTGATAGGATTCTTAAGTGAAGGTGTGCTTCTCTTCACTATAAGTTTCTCCTTTTCAATGGCATCTTCAACCGACACATTCAAATTCCTTTGAGCCACCTCATCCTTGAAGTGTTGCAACTCTGCTTTGATTTTTCTGTTCTGAGACTGGAAATCTTTGTTTTTCCTATAAAGGTTCTTCCGTTGTTTACGGAGAGGAAGAACCCTTCTAGCTACAAATCTTGCCAAATCAAGAGTGTTTTTGTAATTATCCATGATCTCCTTCATGGAGATTATTTCAAATAAACCCTCTGATTTCAAGTGAGAAACCTCCTTCCTAGCTTTCCTAAGTTGTCTAATCAATATTTTGAAGGTATGATTGCTAGGTGGAGTGTTGATGTTGATAGTCTCAATAGGATTCTTCATGGCTTCACATTCATCTTTTTGCTGCAGAGGGGATATATATAACACCTCAATAGGATTCTCAATGCCTTTTCCCTCATCCCTCTTTCTCTTCAGAATATAAACCTTTGGTAGGACTTGTGCTTCAACAACCTCCTTGAGAGCTCATGATCTTTTGAAAGGTTTCTTGACCTTTGTGCTAGTTGTTAAGGGAGATGAAGAGAAATGCAACTTTCTTCCTTTCTTGGTTGTGTCTTTAGTAGATGAAGGGACCTCTGCCAATTATGGTGTAGGAGGGGGTGAAGAGTCTCTTTGTGGAGAATGATATGCCTCCTTGTCTACTTCTTCAACTTCCTTAACAACCTCTTTGCCTTGAGCAATGGATTTACTCTTTATTTTCTTGCTTGTTCCTGTTGGAGCATCACTAGTAGGTGGAAAAGGACTTTGCATCTCAGAATGAGGAGTCGAAGTTGTGTCCAACTTCATGTGAGAAGAAACAATGAATTTCTCCCAAGAAATGTTTCTCTTCTTCAATTCTTCCATTACCAGCATTCTAATCAATCCAGAATGAAAGACACTAGTATCCACAGCCTTGGACTTGTCTTGGACTCTAACATACATTTTTCCCATGCTCCTCAACAAGTAGAAAGGGATATTCATGTCATGTTTACCAGTTAAATGAAGAAAAATTATTATATGGTACTGGTATAACATATTAAATCTCCCCTCACACATGAAGTATATTTGGATGATCTTCAACATATTGTCAAAATATTCAACTAGATGACTTCTAGGCACCCCCTTGGACAAGTTGTCAGTATAATAATTTAGCTTGCGAAATTCCTTAGAGAAGGCAACATTCAACATCATAGATTTAAACCATCTCCCCCCTGTGTTAGGAATCCTTGTGCTAGTTGCAATAGAGGCTTTAGACACTTCAAAATACAGATCTCCTACCTTAGTCGTAAGGCCATCAAAATGTGAGGCAAATTGTCTTTCCACCTCAGGATGTCCCCTCTGCATGTTTTGGTAGAAAGAGACGCAGCCCACCCTTTGAAAAAATTCCCTAACCATTGGCTCTGACTCAAATAAATGCATGTTTGATTGTTCAGTTCTGATCACAGTGCCTCCCTTGCGATATTTCTTCGTTTGAGGTGTCTCCATGGGTCAATATAAGAGGTCAAAGGCTATGGTGCAGTGAAGGATAGGAGATAAAACAAAGGAAGACTTCAATGGTAGAATGATAGTGAACAATGGCTGCTTCTTCCTGGGATTCTCCTCTAACTCACACTATTTTGATGGTTTTTGGAAAGCAAGAGATGCAACTTTCCCTCCCCTTAATGTTTACAGATCTCAAAATGAAGAATAAAAATATGGTGAAGAAAACTACTGCAATGGTCTTTGAAAACAAGGCTAGAAACAATCCAATCTAAATAGTAGAGGAAGCAGGGGAAATGCAGGGAAGTTTCAACAACGAATTTGGGTAGTGTCGTGTGCGCACAAGGAATTTTTTTTTTTTTGGTACTCAAAACTCAGGAGCAAGGTGAATGGGTGTATTGATAAATGAAAACCAGGTGATAATGACTGCAAGTCTGTGTGAGAGGAAAATGTATGGAAAGGCATGAAAGAGGGAGCGATTTTGCAGACACGGTTGCTGCCAAAACTCCAGGCAACAACTATTACCCGAATTTTCTATGCAGAGGAGGGAAACCACATAATACCTAGAGGATTATCAAACTTGGAGCTCTACAACTATTTAGGATATCACCACGACCATCTCATCTTCCAAATCCAACTCAGCAACTGATCCTGTAGCATCACTGCCAACTGGTCTGAATTGGTCGTTTCAGAAGCGTCGAGTTTTGAAAACATTCAAAAATTGAAACCGTTAGAAATATTCATTAAAAAAAAATCTTCGAAAGAATATTTTAACGAACCATGGTGATGAAAACTAGGTATAGCATGACCTCAATGTTATGATGATGAATCATGGCAAAGAATGAAGGACAAGGAGTGCACTACAAAAACTCCTAGTGAGTTGGCAGTGCTCTTTTTCAAAAAGATTGTTTGACCACTTTCAATAGGACATAGAGACAACATGGCAAGGATACAAATGTATGAGTGCAAAGAGTGACATGTCAAGTCATTTTGGTCATGGGATGAGTCAGGATTGGTGTCAAGTCATGAGGTAAGTCAAAACATAAGACAAGAAAATGAACCTAGGCTAAAAATCTATGTGAGGGTCAAAAAATGAGCCAACAATCAAGCCTTAATTTATTCAAGGTAACCTAAGTAAATCACACTTAAGAAAATAAACCAAAATTTAAAATCTAAAGGCTTAAAAAACTTAAAACTAAGGGCTAAAATACCCAAGGCAACTTAGTGTGATAACGCCTCTAGTATAACATCCTTCTAAATCCTCTCAAGTATGTTTTCTACATCATAGTTGGGTGCTTACTTAGATTCATCATTTCTCAATAAGGAATCACAATGGACACCCTCAAGGTCCATGCCATTAACAAGATCCCTGCTCCAAAGAATTTGCACCAATTGCAAAGCCTTCAGAGAAAGGATAAGTTCTTATGCTACTTTTTTCTAGATTACTCCACTCAGGCCCATCGATTATTATGCTTACTACATTGTGATATCATATTTATATGGGATCAACATGCCTAAGAATATTTCTATTCATTGAAAGAGAAACTCAATAAATCCCCCTTGATTAGTCCTCCACACTTCAACAAGGATTATATCATATACCTGTCAACCTCAGAGGTGTTAGTAGCAGGAATTCTAGTCTAGGTAGGTGATGACGAGAAAAAGCATGTCATTTTCTATATAAAAAAAAACCTCTCAGGGCCACCTTTGAAATAAAATTGCGAAGAGAAATTAGCCTTGGTAGTTTTTCTCGCAGTCTAAAAACTATGCCATTATATCCTGATTCACACTACCAAGGTTGTGGCAGATTCAAATCCCATTCATTACTTACTTAGTTGGAGCCAAATTAACAACAAAGTTTCCTGATGGATCATAATCCTTTAGGAATATTATCTAGAGTTCACAACTCCTAAAATAAATAAGGCCCTTGTTCTTGTAGAGATAATTATCGATCTCCCAACAGACTCCAAAGACACCCCTGTCAATGAGAACTTCCAAAACAAAAATTTGTTCTTCATTTTGTTTGAAGACCCATGGTATGGAGACATCCTCATGTACCTGCACACACAAAAAATCAGTCCCAATGATCCAGGTGGATATTGGTGGCCACCCACCTATTCCAACTGGCTCCTCTTGAGAGTTTTAGTTCAACACGTTCTTTTGTACTTCTTTGTAATTGTTGGTTCTACACTTCCAGGGCTTTCTGAATCCCTACACATCTTCCAGGTGGATACTAGTAGCCTTGGACCTAATCCAACAAGATTATTTTGTATGTTTTCATGTCAACACATTTTGTTGGACTTCCAAGGCCATTTTGGGGCCCTAAACAATGTTTTTTTGGATCGCCATAGTCAAACTATAGACAAAATTAGAGTTCGATAGCATAATGTGTAGTTCTCAAAAAGACCTCTCCAACAGGCCATTGCGTGCCTAAAATGGATTTTGCATGAAAAAGTTACGACACCGAGAAGTAGAGTTACCAACTTACCCATAGGGACCAACATAAAGTTTGGTGTTTCATCTCCTAGGGTTAGGTTTTTGGATATCTAGGGTTTTGGAATTCATGAGTAATATTAAAAAGGTCATTGGAGCCTCATTGTAATGATTATGCTCAGACGAATGTGCATGGTAGCCACATCTCTTCTCAGAGATAGCTATCACCATTTGAGAAAGTGTTTCAGTTCTGTAGTTTTACAGTTTCATCCTATTTCATGTATTCAATAGAAGATATTGTTCACTAGATATCTGTGTTTTTATTCATATCTTTGTGCTTATTGTATTCAGTTCATTAATTAGTTTGTTTTTCTCCTAAATATGGATCAATGGTATCAAAGTGGTCTTCTCTTCATTTATTTTTCTTCGTGCATGTCCCCAACAAGATCTGGGTACAAGAAATTGGGACTCGAACCAATCGAGCCTTTGAAATATCGGTCACGTTGAGCCCTAAAACTACCCATGGGGGAAGAAAATAAATATGATGGAGCAGGAGATCCTTTTGAAATGTTGCTCGAGGAACCCCTTACGCGACAAAGGAATGATATGATGGACACATTTGTGTAGATCCTTTGGTGGCTGCTCACAAGAGAAGCATATTCATAAAGAGGCCATGCAACCCATTTCAAGGTACAGGTAAATTTTGATATTCCATTATTTGAAGGACTGATAGATGAAGATGTTGTAGATAAATGGTTGAATCTTCTCGAAGGGTATTTTTCAATCCACAATTTTTCTGATAGGGAAAATATTACTTTCTCACTCCTCAAGGTCGTTCCCCATGTTAAGGTCTAGTAGGATACTTACTCTGGGAAAAGGGCCATAGAGGAATCTGCAATATTTATGGTTTCCCCTACATGGGATTCCTTCCGGGATGCCATTAAAGAACAATAATACCCTTTTGGAAGCTACGAGGACCAGTACACTAGATGGACCACCCAGCGTCAAGAAAGGGACCAGACAGTACCATATTTCACCAATATTTTCCATACCCTATGCACCAAATTGGGTATCAAAGAAACTGAGCGACATCTCATGCTCAAATACTGTGGTTTTTTTCATATATACATTCAAACAGAAATGGAGTTTATGGACATCACCTCATTAGGTACGACTTATAGATATTTTGTCAATATCGAGTAGAAATTTAAGCAGAAGAGGTGAGAGTTTGGATATGCAAACTCCTCACAGCCAAAGTAGGGAAAAGGTAGCCCCAACCCACACAACAAGGGACAGAGCAAATATGGCCACTCTGAGGAAAACCAATCCAAGCCACAACAAAGGAAGGGAAATGAGAAGACAAAGAATATCGTGGGAATATGGTGTGAATACTATAAAATCCCTCGACACAACACTAAAGAATGTCACTCCAAGTAGTCACTCGTGGTCGAGTTCAAGGCTTTCGAGTCAGAGGTTGATTTTGACTCCAAATAAAATCTAGAAGGAGGGAAGTGGATTATCGATTCTGAACCCAGTTCCACTGTCTCTAACACCAAATTCCAACCAAGCAAATTAGAATAACCAGAGGAAGGGGAACACATCTTTCACTCACAGATGTGGGTAAAGGGGGATTCGATTTATTTCATTATCGATAGGGGCAGTCCCAAGAACCTAAACTCAATAGAGATCTTCAAGCAGCTGAACATACCAATGATAGTGCACCCACATCCCTACACCATCGGCTGGCTTTGAAAAGGAAGAGATCTTTGTGTCATCCAACAGTGTCGTCTGCCCTATAGAATCAAGCCTTTCAAAAATGAGATATTGTGTGATATTTCTCCCCTTGAAGTTTGTGATGTTATTTTAGGATAGACATATTTGTGGAAGCATCATGTTGTGTCTGAGTCTAGACCTCGAAGTGTTATTATTACTTTGGGTACACAATTGTACAAGGTATTAGAGGTAGCGCCGCCTACTGCTATTTCTTTAATATCTGCTAAGAAATGTAGTAAGGTAATTTCACAGACCGATAAATTTGTCTTCTTTGTAATCCTTGCTCACAGTAAGAAGAAGGTCACCACCACATCTATGGCCTCTACATAGAACCTCTCTTTGTAGCAGAAGCAAGTAGACGGGATATTTGAAGAGTATAGAGATATCTTCTCCTCACCCACCGGGGTACCGACGCACGGCCAAGTCAAGCATCCAATTGATATCACCCCCAGTGCACCTCTGCCTAATGGACCATTCTATCATCACTCGCTGATGGAAAATGATGAAATCAAATGTAATATATAAGAGCTTCTTCAAAAGGGGCACATCATACCCAACTCCTCCCCTTGCGGCAACCCGATTGTATTGGTGCAGAAGAAGGATGGGACTTGGCAACTCTACATTGATTATAGAGCATTAAACAAAATCATAGTTAGGAACCGATACCCAATTCCCAGGATTTATGACCTTCTTGACCAACTCAAGTGGGAAAATTTCTTCAGCAAGATTGACCTAAAGTATGTCTACCAACAGGTTCCCATCAAACCAACTGATGTATGGAAGACAAATTTAAAATCTAACTAAGGTATCTTCGAATGGATTCTCATGCCCTTTGGCTTAACAAATGCACCAACCACTTTCATGATGTTAATGGATGATGTATTGAGAACCTTCACCAACTCTTTTTTGGTGGTATATTTGGATGACATCCTCATCTTCAACAGAACTTGGGAGGAGCACATGTGGCATATTCAACATGTTTTGAGCAATCTGCGGTAGCACAAGCTATATACCAACTTGGAAAAGTGCTCCTTTGGCATGAAAAGGGTCAAATAATTGGGCTACATTGTTTATGAGCATGGGGTACATGCTGATCTAGCTAAGATCCAAGTCATCTGTGACTGGCTAGCGCTAACCACACTAACCAAGCTTTGGAGCTTCTTGGGACTGGCCAACTTCTACCGAAGGTTCATGTTGGGATTCTCCCATGTTGCACGGGCCCTCAACCAAGTGACCAAGGGTGGTGGTAGGGAAAATTTCATGTGGGGGAAGTAACAACAACAAGCATTTGATGATCTGAAGCATCGCTTGTGCTCAGCTCAATTATTCTCCTTGCCCGATCTGCAAAAAAAGTTCAATATTGAGACAAATGCATCTGACTATGTTGTAGGAACAGTTCTCACTCAACATGGTCATCCGGTGACATACCATAGTGAGACACTCTCAGATAATTTTTGGAAATACCTCACCTATGACAAGAAAATTTATTCCATTGTACAAGCTTGTATTCAATGGAAACATTACATTCTGGGAAAGGAGACAATAATCCACACAGATCACAAGCCTCTGTAGTTCCTATAGACAAAGGAGAAGTTGTAGAATGATTTCCATTAGAAGTGGTCCACCTACCTGTAGAAATTCCATATCAACATAAAGTATAAGAGAGGGAGCACAAATTGTGTCGTTGACTGCCTCTGTCGACCTATCATGGATGCACTCACCATTGTGATCCATTCCTATGGACATGAGGCATTTGAGTGGCCCCAACTTTATGAGCAAGATCTGGACTTCCACACCACCTATCAACTCTTGGGTACAAGCGTGAATGTCACCGATTTTCAAATCCATAACAGAATGTTATTCCATATTGGCCTTGTTTGTGTTCCTTCAAGCAAGTGTGAAAATATGATTTTGGAATCCCATTACAGGCATATGACAGGGCATTTGGCATAGATAAAACTATGGTTGTTCTACAGAAACATTTGTATTGGACAAAACTTCGATAGGAAGTCAACAAGTATATCATATCTTACACTTCTTGTGCCATTGTCAAGCCATCCATCAAGAAGCAAGGCTTATACAACCCTCTTCCTACTTCCGATAAGCCTTGGGAATCCATCTCTATGGATTACATGTCTGGCCTTCCATCCACCAAGCACAACAATGATTGTGTATTTGTGGTCGTTGATTAGTTTTTGAATATGTCCATCCTCACGACATGCAAGAAGAAGATCACAGTGGTAGATACTTCCAAGATCTTCTTAGAACGAGTGTGAGTCTATTTTGGGATACCACAGACCATCATCTCTGACCGGGACAAAAAATTCCTCAACACATTTTGGTAAAGGATTTGGTCACTGTTGTACACTAGGCTCACCAAATCAATTTCTTTCCACCCGCAAACCGAGGGCCAAATAAGGGTCATCAATCGGATGATTGCACACATTCTACGCATGTACAACTCTAAGCATCCACGTACATGGGATGAGAGTCTCCCCTATGTTCAACATAGTTACAACAGGGCTCTCCATAGCTCCATTAGCCATAGCCCATTTCAGATGGGGCTGGGATTTCAACCCTTGGCTCCCATTGATGTTGCACTGCCTATTGAAAAAACACAGAGAGAGTCTTCCCATGTTCATTCTGAGACCGACAAAGCCACTAGATTCATTGAGCAGATTTAGCACATCCACTAATACGTCCATGAGATTTTGTAGAAATCCAATGCTAAGTACAAGCAACGCCATGATCAAAACAGGGTACCGCACCAATTTCATGTTGGAGACAAGGTCTAGTTACAATTGGTAGAAAGAGTGTCTTACAAGGCCCCATTAGAAGCTCAACCCACTTAGCTATGAGTAGCAATGATTTTGAGCTCAACACTCCACCCTTCCTTGGCTTGCACCCAATGTTCAATGTAGACCTCCTTCAACCACATTTTCCACCATTATTGGACACCTCAAATATAACAGAACAACTGACACCAACAAAGCTCAACCCTAATTGCATGGAACAAACATCCATCGATCAGATAGTGGACACACAGGTCAAGGGGACTCACCAACAAAGGATCCAGCTTTATCGTGTTGTCAACGCAGAGTAGCTCCTACACCCAGGAAAGTGTCTCACTCGGGGACAAATTCAACAGAATTTTCCTCACCTAATGGGGGAACTCAATGCAATGGAGACCATTTCTTCCTAAGGGGGGAGGACTAATCTAGGTGGATATTGGTGGCCACCCACCTATTCCATCTGGATCCTCTTGACAATTTTTAGTTCATCACGTTCTTCTGTACTTATTTGTAATTGTGGGTTCTACACTTTCAGGGTTGTCTAAATCCCTACACATCTTCCAGGTGGATATGGGTGGCCTCCCACCTAATCCAATTGGCTTATTATTTATGTTTGCATGTCAACACATCTTGTTGTAATTCCATGGCCATTTTGGGGCCCTAAACAATGTTTTTTTGGCTTGCCACAGTCAAACTGTAGATGAAGTTAGATTTTGATAGCATAATGCATATTTCTTGAAAATACCTTTCCAATGAGCTATCACGTGCCTAAAACTAAGGTCATATGAAAATGTTACGACCCCAGGAAATCGAGGTGCCAACTTACCCATAGGGGCCCAAATAACGTTTGGTGTTTCATATCCTAGGGTTAGGTTTTTGGATGTCTAGGATTTTTTCATTCATGAGTAATGTTAAAAAGGCCTTTAGAGCCTCATTGTAATGATTATTCTCATACGAATGCACGTAGCCTCCACATATCTTCTCATGGATAGCTACCACCATTCGAGCAAGTGTTTTAGTTCTGGAGTTTTACAGTTTTAGCCTATTTCATTTATTCAATAGAATATATTGTTCATTGGATATATGTGTTCTTCTTCATATCTCTATGTTTATTATATTCAGTTTGTTAATCAGTTCATTTCGCTCCTAAATCCAAATCACCCCATCTCTCTCACAATGATCAATTACGTATATGTTATCAAGCCCCTCGATACCTTCTCATTGGAGATGTTCTTTATCTTAAGGTGGTAGATACCATACTCCATCATTGTCTCACCATTGAAGAAGTAGATATAGTATTGAATGATTTCCATAGTGATGCATGCAGAGGAAACCTCTTTGGCATGTCCACCACCCAAAAAGTGCTCAGGGTGAGTTGTTTCTGGCCCACTTTATTTCATGACTACATCCATGTAGTTAAGCGTTGTGAAAAATGTTAATTATACGCACATAAATCCAGAGCAACACCATCTCCCTTGTATCTCGATATCACCTCATGCCCCTTTTTCAAATGGGGTATCAATTTTATGACATGAAACCCCCCATCTAGCAATGGGAACAAATACATCATAGTCACAGTTGACTACTTCACCAAATGCGTCGAAGATATGCCTACATTCAAAAACATAGTCGATATTGTAGCTCAATTCTTCTTTAACCATGTCATCACTCATTTTGGAGTCCCCCTGCAACTCTTGTTAGAAAATGGAAAACACTTTGAGAATCAAGTATTTTCCAAGTTATCCTTCAAGTTACCAACACATAAATATGGTCGTACGGCCCTCTATATGGCCCCCGTCTCCAAAACCTAGAACTTCAAAAAATGCAGGAGGTGTCAATCACTTACCAAGATCTCTTTTTGGTCGAATACAATCACCCATGGTCTCCAAAATATCTCAACTAAATCTACACAACATACCATATCTCAATCACCAAAACACTACAAGGAAAAAACCTTGTAGTCAAGGTCATAGCGAAGGTTTTTAGTGTTACAAAATTGGCAAAAATTGGCAAAAAAACTCCGCTAAAACATGTATTTTTGGTAGCATATGTTTTTGCAGAAATTATAATGGAAGTTCATTAGAACTAAAACAATATGGGTGGCCGAAGGTTTTAATGGATGTTTTTCTAGGCAGTGCGCTTCATGTTTTATACGAACCGGTGCATTCTCAAACTTAAAGCACCAATGCTTACAATTCACCGAAAGAAACGGGGTAGTCAAAAAAATATTGGGGCATCAATGTTCTTCTAAATAATAACGCATCGGTGCTTTAAAAATAACAATGCATTGGTTGAAGCTATGATACCATGCACTGGTGCGTTACAAGACAAACCCGACTAGTGCATGAAATTTAGAATACACCGATGTAGAAGTCTGATACAGAAGCATCGATGCGCCTCTTTAATTAAATGCATCGGAAGGCTGATTTTTATTACTATAATTGTTGTAGTTAAAATAGTATTACGATCGGTGTTGGTTCATTTTATTACAGCACTAGTGTGCATTTTATTACAACACTGGTGTTCATTTTCTCTTTTTAGAAACATCGACCTATGACATTGCAATTATTGTTGTTTTTTAATTCCATTGTTATTCAAAAAATTGACTTATATCTTATAATAGTATTCATATAAATTCAATTTTGAGTAGTGAATTTGGAAATGATGTTTGGATTAATTTGTTATATCATCATATTTCACATCGACAATGGACAACACAATAGAATAAAATAAAACATATTTTATTAGATATGAATAAGAGGCTCTTTGTCATACAAAATGGGACACTTATTGGTAACCCCTTGTCTTTCAATTGGGACACTATGTCCATTACATTAAACAAAATGTCTGATTTTCACAGACAATTATATCAAAAAATACAACAGCTTGCATTGATATCCAAATATATTGATCAGTATTCTTCATTGGAACTATTGTCAGTGCTTGAACTACCTCCATGACTTGGGTTATTGGGCCGAATAATTTTTTGATTTCCTCGATTGTTTTCCTCTTCTTCAAATTTCATCTACAAAAATAAAAATAAAGTGTAATGAGTGTATCTACATTGGTGAGAATAATGAAAATTGAAATAAATAATATACATGAATGTAAATTGAAAAGAAACATAGCATATAAAGAATTGAAACATGAATGGTACACATTCTTTCAAAACCAAATCTCATGCCTTTTGTCAACAACTCTTATGTTGGAACATTTCCATACTTTGTTTCCTCCAAGTTTTATACCCCATAATAAATCATAGATTTAATATAAAGGATTTTTTTTTTCTTCCATTAATTATAAAATGAGTGAAGTAAAACAACATAAATAGTTACAAATTCCACAATTAATTTTTGATATGCCAACATATACTCACAACCCATACTTAACCCAATGTAAATCAATCCTTTTGATGGCTCTTCTTTGCATGTTAGAACATGTTTGAAGACATTCAAGGATGGTTGTTTTAAAACAACATAAAATAAACAAAAATGAAATCTTAAGTTTTTATAAGGAAATAACAATTACTCACAAACTTTGCTATCAACCCTTTGCTTCCTTGGCGTCATGTTTTATGTGTTGAATGGGTTCCATTTTATTTTCTTTTATACAAGAAAATACTTGAAAATTAATATTTAATGCTAAATTATTTATTTATATACATACCTAATAGAAAAATTCAATGATTTCATACATTTGAAGCACGTTTCTTTTGAAATAGCTCCTCCTATGATGCAATTATGTCCAATTCTTTGACCATCTCCTTGTACACCTTTTTGGACATTCCTACTAGCATAGTTTGTATATTAGCTCATTGATCCTTTGGGATTTTCATAATCTTCTTGAAAAAAGTAACATGACAATAAACTATTTTTATATTGATATATGAAAGCTAAATATAACAAAATTGATATTAATAAAAGAATCGTTTGTAGTAATATATACATATTATATAAAACATTTTTAGGAATATTACTTTTTGAATGATTATTTTTTGTTGTTATATGTTTTTTCTATTGCAAGTCTGACAGGTCTCATTGACCATTGCTTTGAAAATGCTTCCTGTAGTTTAGATATAACCCAGTTCTTGGAATCATTTTATGATTCACATATTGTAAGTGGAAAGTATGTCTATATGTTCATTCCACTATATCCCTTATAGTTTTGTAAACGTGTTCCCCCCTTTCATTAACCTCGAGCACCACTCCAGATGAGCTAAGGACCAATTCATCATCATTTACATCTTCTATAATTTTTATTTTCTTAGGATGACATTCCATTCCTTCATTGTTGGTACCTATAGAACATTAAACATACATGGATTAAAAAGTTGTTTTAAACATGTTATCTGATATTATTAAGTGTATTATTAATGAAAATTCAAAAAAGAACTCATATTGAATAGTATTTTTTCATTCACATAATTCATCCTTCTGCAATTTTTTCGTGAATCTTTTACACTCTTCTGCACTTAGATCATAGAGAATCTTATCGAGCTTCCTCATTTTGTGACTCTGCATGAGACACATTAACCAATACATATTAGTTAAACTTGCATATAGTTCAAACATATTAATTTTGTATAGAATTTACAAAGAACTTTCCGTTGTTGCTTTTTTGGATGTGCTATCATTTTGTCGATCAAAATTTTTGTTACTTGAACTATTCTTACACATTGTTTTTCAATAGACAACATGTACCATTAAATACAAAAGCTATTAAATATATTTTATAAATAAATCACATAGTTTTTAGTTAAAAAAAATAAATCGGGTTTCTGGTGCGCTTTAATAATATGAAAGCATCGGTGTGTTCGATATAGGAAACACACCGACAAGAAAAAATATTTTTTTAAAAATACTTTAAATTACAATGGTGTGATATGTATCGATAACAAAACGCCCCAAGAATAAAAAATGAAAACAAAAAAATACCATGAACGAAAAAAAATAACCGAAAAAATTACACATTGATGAACGAAATTTTTTTAAAAGTTATGTTACAGCATTTTCGGTGAGCTTTATCAGTAAGCGCACCAATAACTAGAAATCATTTTTTTTAAAAACGTGATATGACTAACAGGGTTTGGATCTGATGCAATAAGGGGTCCCCTTGCATCACATGCCAAACACCTTATATATAGAAAAACAAACCCATTAAATATTAAATGTCTAAAATGAAAATCCCTAATTGTGAAGTGATAGAGTGAGTTAAACCCTAAGGTAAAATTTTGCAGTCACATAAGCAAGAAGAAGAAAAGGTTTAAGGTAAGTATGAATTTTTATGTTTTTCTTTTTGAATTTTAATTAAATCTAAATAGGGATACAAATTGTAAAAACAAATTATTATTAAAACCAATAGTAAAATTTAATTTTTTTACTATGTAGGGTTTTGAGTGAATCACAAAAACCTTCAAATTCTAATCTTCTGAATAATTTTGTTGCTCCAAAAGGGTTTTGAGTGAATAACCATACCCTTCAAATTATGATCTTCTGAATGATTATGTTGTTCCAAAGTATTATGTTGCTCCACAGTGCTCCCTGATATGTCTCTCTTGCAAATATCTCCCCTGTAAATTTTGGCAAATAATGAAATAATGAATAGCTTAATTCTATTTAAAGGACTTTATGAAGAGGGTTTTGAGTAAATCACCATACCATTCAAATTCAGATCCTCTAAATAATTGTGGTGTTCCAAAGTATTCTGTTGCTCCATAGTGCTCCCCGATATGTCTCTCTTGCAAATCTTTCCCCTGAAAATTTTGGCAACATAATGAAACAATGAATAGCTTCCTACTACTCAAAGGACTTTATGAAATTAGATTTTCAAAAAAGAAATTCCTGCTCATTTTTCAATTGTAAATAAACAAAGTCGCTTTTTTTCTTAAGTTTTTCGAAACATTGGTGTGTTTATTAATATAATGCATTGGTGTGTTTGTTGATACCAAGCACTAGTGTGCCAAATACTTTTGGATCACCGATATCATATAATTATTATTTTTTATTTGAAATCTTGAGAACTGATGCGGTTAGTAATTAAACACCCTTTTATTTTATATTGTTATAGATGCATCGATGCATTTTATTTAAATAAGCACACCATTATGCTTTAAAAGTTATCTGAATTTTTATTTCCACATAAAATAGTATATTCATCTTAAATTATCTTTTAGGATGCATCCACATGACTTGTAGTACTTCATAGTATACATTTTCCGCTTAAAGTCGACTTATTCTTAAAAACTTGTTGAGAAACGATTATAATATCAAATGGCCAATTCTTCAAATTCCATCCCATTCCATATTGCTCAAAATCCATCATGGATTTCTCCCTTTCCATCTCTAGTAAGTTCCTATTTTAATTATATTTCAATTATCTAATTGAATTTATTATTTTTATCCATGTCAATCCAAATAAAAATGTATCCAAATTTGTAGGATCCTCATTTAGAATCGTGTTGGCCCTTGGTTATGGAAATAAGGGAAGATCGAGGAAGAAAAGACAGAATGCGAACTGCTTGGAAGACATAGTGATTGTTACTGGGTCGAAGTGAGCAAAATAGCAGAAAAGACAGAGCGAAGTAAAAGTAAGCAAGTCGTTGAACGAGGAGATCGAGGATGACAGATCAGCAAGAAAGAAGGATCGTGGACAACTTAGCAAGAAGAAAAATCCACCGTTGGATGCTTTGGAGTAACGCATGAGAAGGAAGGAAAGATAGGTTGGCGAAGCCATGAAAATGGGGGTCAAGCTGACCTAGGGTTTTAGACAGCTAGGGTTTTGGCATCTAGGAATAGTGACACCTAGGTTTTGACCTAGGGATGTCAGTGAGCTATTGTAATGCATAAATAGAGGTCTAAAGGACCTGGGTTGGGTTGTTGATGTTAATATCATTGTTGTTGTCTTTGTCATTGTGTGATCGAGTAAGTAATATTGAGTGAGAGAGAAGTGTTGAGTAGGAGAGCCTTCTTTATTGTAACATATTCCACTAGGTGCGAAGATCAACCCTGCAGCTGGGTGCACATGGAGGGAAGAGACATAGAGGAAAAGAAATAAGATATGCTAGTTGAGAGTGCAAAAAGAACTGTATGCTTCATCTTAATACATTATAAAGCACAATTCTATGGATGTATCCCTAGAGAGACGGTGAAACACATATATCTTGTGTTGTATGTGTGATTGGTGTTTTGTTCTTTGTTATTGGTATACTGCTATTACAATACTATGTTAGATATGATAGATATATCTTGCGCAGTAGATCCTAGGAAGATAAAGAATACTATATTGTTGTGTGTCGATCACTTTGAACCCACTTTACATTCCTTCTGTTTGTAGACATCTATGTCCTGCAACCCCCACATAGTTGCTTTGGGTGAGACTGCATCTGCCTCGCAGGTGTTTCCGAAAGGGCCAGTAGCTAGGGCTTGTTGGTGTGCTATTGGAGCTGAACCCTAGGTATGTCCTTATGCCAACAAGTGGTTCTGTTGCTGGGACATGAATCTTCTTGATGGAATGTCAAGGTGCTTTCCATCAAAGACAAAAATTCAAAAGTGGATAGAGGATCAAAAGAAGGACTTCGTTGAAGCCCAAAATAAGAACCCTAATATTGGTACAAAGGATTGGTTGGAGAGATATATATTTACTAATATACATGATATTTTCTTTGGAGGAATCCATCAGGAGCTATATGAGTGGTTAGCTAGGTTAGCAGATACCCAGTTTGAGATCATATCTAGACCTCCTGTGGTTTAGACGTCGACACTGATCAATAAGGTCAAGAGAGTTGATAACATCGTATCACAAGCAATAGATCACTAGTTTGATAGCACCATTGGAGGTTACATCACCAAGTTTGTTGTTGACAGAGTAGAGTCATATAGCCAAGCCAAGAGATATTTCTTCAAGGGACCCAGAGGAAAATTTTTACATATTTTGAAGCTGAGGATAAAGATGTTATTGCATGAGAAGAACATCTTGAAGATACAATAGATTGGTTGGATTCGAAGAAGATAATGTCCAGGAATTCAGACAGTGACAACGACACAGAGGCTGGACATACGTGTAGTGGAAGAGCGTTAAGAGAAGTTCATCTTGTGAACCTATTTCAGAATAACTATGGGGATGAGGGTTTCTATAGTGGAGAAGAGACAGATCTGACGGATGAAGAGAATTCCAAACCCATTAGGACAGAGGAAGGAAAAGCTGAAGAACCTCATCGAGACAAGACATAAACTTCAGGAACTGCGTAGACTGCCAAAGTAAGTACTATTATTTCTTATGTTGATTCAGTAGCATTAAGAAATCAGAGTAATCCAAGCCACCAGAGCATTCATAGCACTATCACTAGTAGTCTGCCACATACTCAGAAAGGAAACCTAGGAATACCTATGGTAGATGAGATGAGGCTCCCTATCTTTAGGGGATATGGATCTGAAGATCTTGATTAGCACTGGTTTCTATGTGAATCCATATGGAATATTAAAAATGTCATCAATGAAGCTGTTAAAAGAACTCAGTTTAGTACTACCCTTCGATATCGTGCACTGACCTGGTACATGAAGCTTGTCCAAGGACTTGCACAACCTAAGATGCTAAATTAGATCAAGAATGTGTTGACTGCAGAGTTCAAGAAACCCAAATCAGAGTCACAATGTATCATAGAGATGAAAGTGATCAAGCAGAAGGTAGCCAAATCTGTTTGGGAATTCGATCAGAGATTTAAGACCTTTACAGGTTGATTGACCTTTTAGATCCCAGATGAGCAAAACAAAGAGTGGTTCATTGTTTCCCTCTTACCACACATTAGAGTGCCTCTGATGCAACAAAATATTTCTTCATAGGCTGAGGTGTTGGATATCTCCATGGAGTTAGAATCATCCCCTATGGGAGAATCCAGTTCAGGTATGAGTCAGATCTTGAGTCAGCTAACTAGTTTGTCTCTGTTAGTCAAAGATATGAAGAAATTAGAGGGAAAAGATAAAAGAGAAGACATTTGGTGTTTTAGATGAAAATCAGAAGGCCATGACAAGTGTTGGAGTTACTTCACACACACCTAGGATTTATTTTTCCTAAGGTTATTCCTTGTTTATTAGTCATAATTAGTCATTATCCAGTCTCCTATATTTTAGGGGATAATATTCCACCTGGAGAATATTCTCTTTCAATTAACACTTCAGTTTGACTAGTTGATTTGAGTTTAGATGTTTCATTGGTTTTGTCACCATGCAACATTGGGATCATCACCAACTTACTACTCTTTGTTTAGTCAGTTAACTGAAGACTAGTTGACTAGTTAACTCAGCTAGGTGGCAATTCACTCCCGTAACTGCCTGAGAGACTAGACTAGGTGGCAGTTTACTCTTGTAACTATTGGTGTGTGTCCAGATCAATCTAGACCACCACTATGGATCATTATTTACTCATGTACCCTATATCTATTGTAAATTATTCACTCTTTGTGTGTGGAAAATGGTTAATGAGAATTCTTCCATTCTTTCTATCTTGCTTCTTCTTTCTTAATTTCTCTCTGTAAATGTGTGTAGTATTTTCTAGATAGATCTATTATGTGTAGGTTCAACACATTTACATTGTATTAGAGCCGATGGACTGCTAAGAAAAAGCTACACCAAATCGTTTTTTGCAGGTACAAAATATTGAAGACAACAAAAGATGGATTATTCGCCAGAAATACTTATCACGCCTCATAACTATTTGGAATGGAAGCCAAAAATTCTTCTTCATCTTAAATGAAAATTCTTGTACCAAATAACCATGGCAATGGAAGTAGATCCTGATTCTGTCAATGAGAAAAATGACTTTCTCAATAAACAAGATATGTCCATAGGAAGCATCGACATGTCTGTTTCTCCCGAACTTTTCCATCAAGTATATGAAGAATCGCAAGGATTAACTCCAAATGAATTATGGACCAGATTGGAGGTTCTATTTGGGAATAAAGAATATTGTGAAGATTTCATGTAGGAGGTCGAATAGATAGAGCCAAAAGAGAAGCCTTCAGAAGATCAAGCCTCTTATTATGAAGAGTCTTCTACAAATGTTTTTGCAGAAATTTGTATTCCATTAATTGAAGATGATGTCTACTCCAGTTCAGATTTGTTTTTTGAAATTCATGTGGAATATATATGACATGCATCTCATGATTCACATGCAGACACTTTTTCATGCACCATGCATGCATCTCAAGAGTCAAAAAGGGATTCGCGCACATCAGATGTCATTATGATATTTTATGATAAAAATTTGCAAAAACAAATTGGATATTTGAATTCCTCTCAAGAAAATATCCAATTTCAAAACCACAATCGTCCAAAATGGAGTCTGGAAAGTGAAGTTATGATTATTTTAAAATCAACAAAATTTCAGCATTTTTTTGCAAACGGCCGTACGGTTTTCAAACTTTCATCCAAACTTTATTTGGATATTACTCATTACAAGAAGATAAAGTGGATATGTGTGGAAATATCAATGATGCATATACTTCATCAGATCCATGCAGACATCTACATCTTCAACAAAATATTCAAAGAGCACAAACTTGCACAGTTGTGAGGTCTTCTTGGAGTGAAGGATGTGGTTTCTTAACAACTGCCTTTTGTTCCTTATCATTTTTTATTTTATGCATTGTAATTTTAGGGGGGGTTTTGTTCCCATGATGTTTTCCCTCTTTCCTCGTTTAGTTCAGTTTATCTTTTGTATTTGGGTACCTAACATGGCCTCGTATCCGGGACCCATTCTTTATTTTCACCATAGTGATGTTCAGGGGTGTTGGAGTAACTTCACACACACCTAGGATTTATTTTTCCTAAGGTTATTCCTTGTTTATTAGTCATAANCAGTTTGACTAGTTGAGTTGAGTTTAGATGTTGCATTGGTTTTGTCACCATGAAACATTGGGATCATCACCAACTCACTACTCTTTGTTCAGTCAGTTAACTGAAGACTAGTTGACTAGTTAACTCAGCTAGCCAGCAGTTCACTCCCATAACTGCCTGAGAGACTAAACTAGGTGGCAATTTACTCTTGTAACTATTGGTGTGTGTCTATATCAATCTAGACCACCACTATGGATCATTAGTTACTCATGTATCCTATATCTATTGTAAATTATTCACTCTTTGTTTGTGGAATACGGTTAATGAGAATTCTTCCCTTCTTTCTATCTTGCTTCTTCTTTCTTAATTTCTCTTTGTAAATGTGTGTAGTATTTTCTAGCTAGATCTATTTTGTGCAGGTTCAACACATTTACAACAAGTAGCACTGCCCCCTATTTCACGAATACTTGGCCTCTGGAGCTTCGAGCCCTTTGAAGAAAGTCACCTTACCCTAGTGTGAGGTATGTTGAAATAGACATCGCCCTGAAGAGTGCTATTACATGCAAAAATATGTTCAGACACCCACAAATTTGTATTGTACATTTTGTAATTCTGTGGGGCATGATGATAGAGATTGTAGGGCTTATGACCTCATGCATGAAAGGTTGAGAGACATATACAAAATTCAAGGAGAAGCACAGCAAGAAGGAAACACTACACAGTATAACTCCCCTGGGAGAGGAAACTTCAACCCTTGCGGTGAATTCAGAGGACAAGGATGAGGAGGAAGTATGGGTCGAGGCCAAGGTCAGATCATCTATTACAATTGCACACAACTAGGACACCTCACAAGGGACTGTCATAACCCTTACACTACTTGTAGCTATTGCAACCCCTTCGAGCATGTTATTGAGGAATGTCCAGCATTACTGGCTAAGCTTTAGGAAAGACGAGGACCTCAACAGAACCCTCAAGTGCAACTGATATACGTTGAACCTCATGGAGAATACCCTATAGTCACTATTATAACTAGAGGAGGCATTGTTATAGGAGAAGATAGACTGATCCAAGGAAAGACTACAGAAGACTTAGGAATCAGGAAAGCTGCAGAGAAGACCCAAACTTTTGATGCAAAGAAAGAAAGACATATATTTGAGGAGGAAAAAAAAAAGTTCAAGGGAGATAAAGGCTCTTCATAAAAGACACTATCAGAAGTGAGAGAATACAGGATGGTTTAGGCATTTGATCATTCTTCTTCGCCAAGAGAAGGAAAAGAGATAAGCAAGCTCATGGAATTTCTATATACTTGTATTAAGTTGATTCAGGATGAGAGCATTGTACAAGAACTACAAAATTTAATCAGACAGTATGAGCTAGGAAAGATAGACCCCTTACTGAATAGGGAAGTACACCAAATCACTAAAAAGAGAAGGAAAAATAAGGAATTACACTTGAATGTTCAAATAGGAGAATATGATATAGACTATGTGGTCCTCGACTTAGAGTCGGAAGTCAATGTCATGACGAAGAAAACTCGGGCATTGATGGGAAAACCGAAGTTGATCTATTCCCTATCAGGCTCAGAATGGCTAATCAACAAGCTGTAAGCCCCTTTGGATGATTGGAACATGTCCCTGTGGACATCAACAAAGTAAGAATGTTTGTAGATTTTGAGGTAATTGAGATAGCTGATGATAGTTGTCCTTACCCTTCTCTATTAGCAATTGATTGGGATTTCAATAATTCCACTGTGGTTGATTTAAAGAAAAGACATGTGATGTTTGAAAGAGATGGCCTTAGGGTCATTGCACCCTTAGATCTAGATGAAGGTCAGCGATACATAGAGCCCATCAAAGAAGAAGACCATGCATATGAACTTGAAAACATATACAAATTAACACCCAGACAACAGGATTACATTAATCCTACGACCGATGGAAACCTAAGCTGGCGAAGTGACAACGCATGTTCATCAGACTCAAAAGAAGCACTAGAGAACTGGTAGAATAAAATGTATGAAGTATCTACAAGAAGATGTGCTAGATTAACTAGAGAAGTTCGTTGGATCGGCACAACAGTAAGTAACTTACCCACCTTTGATGGTCTGAATCCTTTAGAAACCTTCTTGTCATAATTTGAAGAAAGTGTACCAATGCAACAAAGATTGTTGCAATGGATGAGGCCCTGAAAGCCACACCAACAAGATGGTGGGGGAACACACAAAAACAACATTATAGAATGGGTACAATGTCGTACCTTGATGACAACATGGTTCTTAGCACAAGAAGAAGGCTATGAAAATCAATACACGGGTCAAAGCTGCCCAAAGGACCATGTGTGAAGTTGCGAAGAATCTTGGAGAAACATTCCTCAAGAGTAGTGGGTGCATAAATTAATTAACACACTAGACACGACACCTATCAACTGGTACCTTCAAGCAGAGCTACTCCTCATCACTGCAAATTGGGAAGGTATGACTCAAAATTTTGTAACCACCTTCTTAGTTGAAAGTAAATATCCTTTAGTAGATCAAGCATTGAATATTGTAAGACAAAAAGTATTCGAGGATGCATCTAACCTCCCTTTGGAGCAAGAAGAGGACGAATGGACTGCGCCTCTCTAGAAATGTCAAGGTTGTTACAACATCAATGCTGATGAAGACAATGATCCAAGAAAGGCGAACATCGCAAAAACAGAAGGCCAAAGAGATGTGGAAGGACCTGGAGTTGAGTTACCATTCATTGGACAACCAATCAAGATTAAGAAGGTTAATATTGGAACAAAACGGACACTGAAGCTTGCAAATGGTGGAGATTATTGGGATGTTTCCACTATTGACAAGATTACAGAATTACTGCATGAATATAAGGACTTGTTTCCAACAAATTTCACTGACATGAAGGGAATTAAAGGGCCTATGGGAGAGATGAGGATCCATTTGAAACCAAAAACAAGACCAATCAAATAGAGACCCTACATATTGAACCCTAAATATAAGGAGAAAGTGAAAATTGAGCTCGACGGAATGTTGGAAGCAGGAATTATAGAACCTGTCGAAGAATCAGAATGGATTATCCCTATGGTGGAGAAAGAAAAGAAGGCAGGAGAGATCATGATCTATGTAGATCTCAGGAAGTTGAATGATGCCTATTTGCATTACCCCTTCCCTACACCATTCACTGACGAAGTGTTAGATAATGTGGGAGGCCAGAAGGTATACTCTTTTACAGATGGATTCTCAGGATACCATCAGATCTAGATTTCCAAGGAAGATCACCATAAGACCACATTTGGAATAGAATGGGGGTCCTATTAGTATATAGTGATGCCATTTTGATTGAAGAATGCCCCAACCATGTTTTCCAGGGTGGTGGTCGAAGCATTCAAGGATTTTTTGCATAAATTTCTAGAAGCATATTTTGATGATTGGACTGTTTTTAGTTTATTGAAAAATCATATTGAATGTATAATGTTAATGTTGGACAAATGCAGGCAGTGTCAAATTGCCTTGAATCTAAAGAAATGCATCTTCTTCTCCCATTTGGAGTGTTGTTAGGTCATATTGTATGCAAGCAGGGATTGATGGTCAATCCATCTAAAATTGCCATTATAGTTGATCTACCCCCTCCTACTTCAGTCAAACAATAGCACACTGCACTGGGACATATTGGATACTACAGGAATTTCATTAAAATATTTGACCATATTACAATACCCATGGAGAATATTTTGAAGAAAGACTACCAATTTAGTTGGACGAAAGAGTGCCAGCAAAGCTTCGACACACTGAAACAAAAAATGGTTATTGCACCTATTCTGGTCTTCCCAGATTGGAGAAAGGAGTTTCATGTGCATGTCGATGTGTCTTCTATTGCCTTAGGAGCAGTGTTACCACAACCTGGGGAAGGATATATTGACCATCTGTTATCCTTTTCCAATAGTAATCTATCAACTGTTGAGATCAATTAGACCACTACCAAGCGAGAGGGGTTATCCATGGTGTATGTGCTGCAGAAATTTTGCCACTACTTGTTGGGAGGACACTTTAAAATGTTTACGATCACTCTACGCTGAAATACCTAGTCAACAAGCCAGTGTTGGGGGAGAGAATATGTAGATGGATTCTGCTATTTCAGGAATATGACTTTGAGATCATAGTAAAGCCAAGAAGAATGATCAAAGGTCTTGACCACTTGTCGAGGTTGGAATATGGAGAAGTGTTATAAACCTAAATTTCACCAGACATGCTTACCTGGCATCAGGGCATCTCATTTTCCTTCTTTTCCAAAGCTGCTACTGAACAACTTCTTAAAAAACACCCTTTTTGAAGGCATATGTGCCTTGATCCACCACTGCACGCGTGTGTATGCTGGCTGACCCACTACAACCCATGTATACCTAAAAAGCACAAAAAATGGAAAGTTGCAGATGAAACACACCGTTTTGGGTAAGTTAACTAAACCGTTTGACCGCCCATAACTGGTCACTCAACCAAATTCCTAGCCCTTTCTATCCTTAAAAGAAGGCGTAGGGGTCCCATTTGAAAGGAGGAAAATCATAGCAAATAAACTATACCCGATTTAGCATTCCCCTTGCCCCAACCTTTTGCAACTATTGTGTGAAGAGAAGCATATACAGAAGCAGTTGGAGCATAGTTGAAGAGGATCCCAGGACCAGATTCGAGGAGTAGTGTCTGATCTCACTATTTTAAGGTTGCTCTTGTGAAATTAATAAAAGAAGTACTTTTCCCATCCCTCCATATGAGATTGTCAATATTTAAATTTGATTATATTTTGATAGAATCTCTAACCCATTAGTTTATAGATCATATGCATGTGGAGTTATTTTTTTGTCTTTTATGAATGCAGGTCAGCGTTGGGAGGAGAGTTGCAGTCAAAGAGAGACAAAACGTTAAAGGGATCGACATCAAACATAGAAACTAAGGTACAATGACTTGATCTTTTTAACCTTGTATTTGCATATGAATAATGGGGTTTATGATTGGGATGTTGGTAATAAGTAGGAGACTTTAGGTCATTTATGCATGCATGATAAAACCCTTAATGCTAGTACATAGGAGGAATTTCCCACCCACAACAGAATTGGCAACCATACTGGGGAAATATCTAGGGTTTTTTGGTGATACTTGTTGGGTATTTTTAATTAGTTTCACTGCCTTTTTCTGAGTTTCTCCAAAATTCTGAGCTAGTAGGGATTTTGGTCTTCCATACCAGTACTCCCCGCTTCCTTCGCTTGACTTTTTTTCTTTTTCCAGGAAGCCATAGAGGCATACATGGCCTGCAGAAGGTCTGTCTGTGTATACACGCACCCTGACTTCATACAACCCGTGTATATATGTTGGTTGCTGAAAGATCAGTCGAGTGTCTGAGTCGAGAAATGTTTTTTTTTAAGAGAGACAGTCATCCTCTTCCTTGTCAGAAGTGATCCTTTTCAGGGGTTTCTGGATCTAGTTTTGGTTTCTGTAGCCTAGGTATAACCTCATATCAACATTGTTTTCTCAAGTTTCCTTGAAATTTTTTTTTTTTGTTAAAGTGAGTTTTTGTACCTTTAAGGGGTTCTAGTTTT
>JASDQU010372003.1:0-19176 GCA_032191745.1 Picea mariana | reverse complement strand
AATAGGAAAAATATTGTTTTCGTAAGTTATTGGATGATTGACTTAGGAAAATAAGTAGCTCGTAGTCGAGTGAAAGTTTGTTTTGATTTTTTTAGTTAAACGATCTTAGAATTTTTTTTTTGAAAAGTTGGTTAAACAATTTAAAAGAGCAAATCTGAATTTGTCAAGAAGAAGTTATTTTGTTTCCATCTTTTTGTTTATCTTCTATTTCATCTCTCAAAACATCACTGGTTTCACTTTCATAGCCTTTGACTTAAGACAAGCCAAAAAATTAACGATTAATTAAAATCAACTAGACTTTATGTTTTGTAGGGTCCATCAACTAGTCTAGGCTAGGGCCTTGATTTAGGATTGGATAGGAAACTCTTCAAGGATAAAAAACAAACATAAGAGTCTATGCTAGGGAGTGTCGAAATTCCAGCATTGTAAAAGTTATCTGGGACCCCCCTCTAACAGAGGGGCTAAACATGAGGTCGCGTAAGGAAAGGTAGCGGAGATAACCCCTCCAAAGCTAGACCAAGCGTAGTGGGGAACGCATATAGAGGGCTTGTCTTGGAATTTCGTTGATTGCATTTTCCATGGAGATTTGTGGGTCTCGAATTCGTTCGAGGTCCTTAGTCATCTTTCAAAACACTTGATTTCGATACCCTTGATATATTTCGGGCTTGATACCCTGCTCATTGTAGTCCATCCAACTGTCGACTATACCTGCCTGGTGACTGTTTGCGCAGTAGAAACCTAGTTTCCTATCTTTCTAGTGACTTACATAGGTGACTGTGGGGGTATACCGCGGTACCTAGGATATACATCGGGCCATTCTTTGCATAGTATACCCAAAGGGTGCTTCCGTATTCGATTTTCACTTGCACCGGTAAGTTTATCTAGTGTTGGTTGTTTTAACTATTCTTCCAACTAGTTAGTGACTGATTGTTTTATCTCATAGGTACTTTTTCTAGTGCGTGCCGGTTTTCAAAAGATTATAGATTTCCCAAGTGTGTCTTTGATATTCTCACATAGTGGACGATCAGGAGTTCCACCGGTCGCGAAGGCTTCTGGGCCTACCTCTGTTTGACCTTGAAACCCCCCCGCCACTGCTAAGGTGAAAATTAGACCAGCAAGGGCCTTTTGAGACAATCGGGTTACAGGAAACTGTGCCCAACCCATCTTCGAGAGGAGAAATTTTGATTATAGAGGAACCAATCATTTCTGACCTTGGAGTAGAGGCTCTTGGTTCATATAAACCTCCCATCAATGATCTATCATCATAAAGGTTCTACCTTACGAGCGTCAAGTAGTGTCACCAATAACAATTGAAGAAAACGCTGCCACTTCTTCAGGGAATACTCATATTTCCTTCACGAATATCACTATTGTGGGTGTTCCACCTCCTAACCAACCATTGTCAGTCTGGGCCACTATGGTCTCAACTGCTTCTACCTCAGGTAGTGATCTGATTCCATCTATGGTGGTGATCACTGCTCCATTTACTAAGAACGTGGCAGGCCCTCCTTTCTCATATGGGATGCCTGGCTTTGGTACGAGTACTGTACTTTCCTTCTCCACTCTACAGAATTTAGGTTTGGGGGTGGGGAGTTCCAACGCTCCTCTTCAAGGATCTATGGGGGGCACTTCAACTCCTTTTAACGCTTTCCCTTACGGTGGGGGTCATATACCCCCTTCGTCCCCCTTGCCCGGTGGTGTTCCTCAACACTCCGTCAGGCCTAACGTAAACTTGTTTGGAGCAGGTATTCATGCACTCCCTCCTTATAATATGTCAATTGGTTCGACACCTTTATCTTTGTTCGGCGCATTTGGTAACAATGATTTCTTGTTAGCTATCATTTTGGTCGGGGGTAACCCCAGTTATGGACAACCACATCCTGTACAGGGTACTATTCTTGCACAGGGGGTACACTTAGGAATTCCTTCCTCACAAGGACCTTGGAATCCATGGCAGGGACTAGTTCCCTTGCCAGGGATGGTGATAGGGGGCAACCCCTTCCATACCCAGTTGAACCCCAGGCAAGGCCCAATGCCTATTCTCATCGGATTGGAAGGGGGAAAGCACTCCCAAAATCCTTGGAATGCAACGCAAACTCAATCCTTTACGTCTTATTACGGGAACCAACCGATGATGTCTCAACAAGCGTCGAATACGTACGCTGGTCACGACCATGGTTATTACCAGAGCCCTGGCCAGCAACCTAAATTTTCCTGGCAACCTGGTGCCAGTCAAAACGCAGGCTCCTTTTTCCCTGGCTACAATCCACAACCCAAACTACCATTTTTGGAAACCCTACACTTGTCAGATTTGACAAGGATCTTAAATGACCCCATCTGTCACGATCTAATTTGGCCTCATATGCTAACCAAGTTGTGTTCGTACATTCCAAATTTCGAGGCCAAGCTTAATGAATATCCTAGTGATCATGTGACTACCTTCCACTTATGGTGCTCGTCCAACTCATTAGGAGACGACTCCATTAAGTTGTGATTGTTTCAACGCACTCTCATAGGGAGTGTTGTGAAATGGTACAACGAGCTCGACCTCTCACGATACTCTTCCTTCGGGGAATTTGAAAAGGCTTTCTTGAACCATTTCCAATTACCTGTGAGATACGACGTCGGCACTGAATTGTTGGCCAATTTCAAGCAGACAAAAGGGGACCATATCTCCAATCATATCCGAGAATGGAGATGCCGGAAGAGTTTAATAAAAGTGCGATTCCCACCAACATTCTTGATAGAGTGGTTCCATAAGTCTTTGGTACCCCAGTTATCTAAAGATGTCACAACATCCAGAGTGTTTTCCGAGGAAGACGTGATAATGATAGCGCAACAGCTAGAGCTAATTTACTCTTAGTCTAGTTTAGTCTATGAGATTTTTCCAGATGCATCGAGGTCAATCCTTGACAAAACAAGGAAAAGGTCTGGACCACATGCTGATGGAATTATTGGTTCAGCACAAACCAAGCCCATTGATCCATTGTCAAATCAATTACAACAATTGTTGATACAATAGAAAACGGCTAGCCAGACCACCAGTTCGGCTGCTCCCCCTACCCAAAATTCATATGTACACAGTGTGCACACGACAAACCCGAAGGCCACCTAGCAGCCTGACGAAAAGAAGAAACAATGGAAAAAGGGTAAGGGGGATAAGAAACCCACTGATAATGCTGGCGAGGGAGACACTAAAAATAAGAAGTTAAAGTATCCTTGTAATATTTGCAAGGAATACCATCCGACCCATCAGTGCCCTCGTCTTGCAGAGGCACAAAAGTTATTGGCACAACAACAACCTATCGTGTTAATGAACCCATTCCCACATGGGAAAACTCTTAATCAAGACTCCTCAAGCGTGGAACGGGGTAGTCAAGGACCCCCTCTGTCTTCAATTAATCCTTCATCTGCAAATGTTTATATGATGAAAGGTGATGCCTATATAACGACTAGAGCACATGACTACGAAAAACCAGGCACCTCTGAGAAGGGTAAAGAAGCCGAAAACCCACATCTTCCTCTTCAGATTGAGAATACATTGGGAGAAACAATGACGTGCATCCCAAAAGGTGGGTTCAAAAAACCTTCTTACAACCCAAACACAAGGGCCACCCAGAACTACTATGTGGTGGAGGATTTATCATAAACCCCTTGTGCGATGTTTGCTTTGGAAGTCCTCCAGAGTTTCCCTTCCCAGAGAAATCCCTTGTTAGTTGCCTTAGGCTCTGTTGATATTTGTAATCTATGAGCGATCATGCTTTATATGACTAACTTAAAACCTCTTCTGCCCTACCATGTATCTTTTCAGATAGTAGTGGCTTACACCACGAAAAAGTTTACCCAAAATATTTTCCGTATAGTGGTGGATGAGGGTGCCTCGACATGTGTGATGTCTTTGGGGTGTTGGAAGGTCATTGGCCAACCCATTTTGTCTCTGTCACCTACTCTTCTTATAGCTTTTGATGAATGTTCTTTCCGACCACATGGGATCATTCCCTCTTTCGCCGTGCAATTAGGGTGAAAAACCATGTGCATCGAAGTTGAAGTGGTTGATGCGTCTCTCGACTACAATATTTTTTTATGAAGGAGTTGGACCTATTCTATGCAAGCAGTGGTCGCGACAGTTTTTCAAGTATTTTTGTTTCCTCATAAGGGATGGATTGCGACCATTGATCAATTATCCTTCTCTCGTCCTGACTCTTCATAGGGAATCTCCACGGTCCCGATGATTGATAACCCTCATCTCAGCATCGTTAATGTAGGGGCTGGTTTTTTCCCATCATTAATGGGTACTTCTTATTACCCACCTTCGAATGGCAATGTCCTTTACATGATGGCTTTCCATGACTAGCCTCGAGCTGAAATTTTTCAAATCTCGTCATTTCGCATGACATACTTTCATGATCCGTGGAATATTCCTTACCCATATTCTACGATGGAAGTGAAAGAGCACCATGGCATGGACATGCCTTTATCTGCGGTAGAATTTACATACTTGATCATTCAACGAGCTTCTGTCGACCCCAATCCGACTCCGGCACAAGAGTTAGATCCAGTGCTTGAGACTATTTGGGCTCAAGGTTCCCTTGCTGATACAGATTATTTAGACTTAGTCTTGCCTTCATACAAAGCAATTATTGAGGCAATGACTAGTCTAGAAAGACCCTGCGATGATCTTCATCATAGATCTTACTTCCTCCCAGAGTTAATATGAATTGAAGAAGGTGAATTCACTTTGACTATGAATGGAGATAAAGGTTGTCCTATCAATCCTTTGGCAACGCACACTTTTTACGCTGAAGGAAATATGGCAACAATAGATGAAATGATACCTATTGACATCTCCAAATCCCTAGAGGAGATTCAAATCTATATAGTTTTATTTAAAGAATTATGCAATGTGTTTGCCTGGTCTTACTAGGAAATGCCAGGCATAGATCCAAGAATCGTCGAACATGAAATCATGACATATCCTGATGCCAAGCCGGTCCAGTAGAAGCTTCTTCTGGTCAATCCTAGGAAATAAGTAGCTATCAAGGCTGAAGTAGAGAAATTACTTAAATTTGGTTTCATCTACCCTGTCCAATTGACTCAATGGGTGTCAAATCCCATGCCAGTCAATAAAAAACAGGGCACGATTCGCGTATGTATGGACTTCCATGATCTGAATAAGGTCTCCCAAAAGATAATTTCCCCATGCCATTTATTGACCAGATAGTTGATGAATGTGCAGGATGAAAATCCTTTTCGTTCATGGATGTTTTTTTGGGATACAATCAAATACAAATCAAACCCGAAGACCAACACAAAACCGCTTTGATTTGTCCATGGGGTAAATTCGCTTATCGCAAGATGCCTTTTGGTCTAAAAAATGTTGGAGCTACATTTCAGTGGGCCATGTATTTTTCTTTCCATGATATCAAACACATAGTCGAGGCTTATCTCGATGATTTAGCATCACAATCTCACAAGACAGCTGATCATCCAGAACACCTCTGACTTATCCTTGAATGGTGTCACTACTACTGAATTTACTTGAGTCCAAACAAGTGCGGTTTTTTCGTCACATCGAGTCATCTGCTAGGCTTCATAGTTTTGACAATAGGGATCATGGTCGATCCTCTAAAGGTTGAGCCAATAGTTCAATTTCCTCCCCTGTGCACCATCCCTCAGCTTCGAGGTCTGTAAGGGAAAGAGAACTTTTTACGATGTTTCATCACAAAGGATTTTATGCGTTTATTGAAGAAGGATGTTCCTTTTCATTGGGATAAATCCACTCAATGCTCTTTCACAGCGTTGAAACATGCCCTCATATCTACCCCTCTGTTTCGGCCACCCAATTATAATAAATATTTCCTATTATACTTGGTCGCTGCAGAGTCGACCATTGGTACAATGTTAGTTCAAGGGGATGATTTATGCTCATAATACATGATTAATTACCTGATTTGAGGCCTAGTTGGACCGGAACTCAATTATTACCATATTGAAAAACTTGCGTTGGCGGCAGTCCATGTTGTCCAATGGTTCCGTCATTACATTTTGTTTCGCAAGACCACCATCATTGTTGTCGTGAACCCATTTCAATACGTATTGACACGATGAGTCATCAACGAAAAGATCAGTAGATGGATAGTTATCCTCCAGGAATTCGACTTGGATTTTGTTTCGGCGAAATCCAAAAATTCGATGGTCTTTGCGGAACTCATATCAAAAATTTTGGTCGAATTAGGTGATTTTATACCCGACAGGTCTCCTATCAAAGGAGACATGTTTTTGATCGCATCTTCCGACCCCTGGTATGGAGATGTCCTTGTCTATCTTCAGACTTTGAAGTGTCCCACCTCTGCTTCTCGTGATGAGCATCGTCGTATATGCCATCAGGCTAAGAACTATCTCATACTCGAGGACACGTTGTATCTTCGAGGTGTAGACTGCATCCTTTGCCGATGTCTCACTCATGAAGAAGCGGAAATTGTGATTAATTATTGCCACACTGGAGCATGTGGCAGTCATTTGTTTGGGTTGGCAACAACCCAAAATATTCTATGAGTCGGTTACTTCTGGCTGGCATTAATCAAATATTGTGTTGAATCGGTTAAGAAGTGCCACCTGTGTCAGATCTCCTCTCAGAATATGAGGGCACACCCCTCTCCCATGTTTCCATTTATTACCGTTGGTCCCTTCACTAAATGGGGGATTGATTACACTACATGAAACCCCCCTTCAGCAAGGGGGCACCGCTATATCATCGTAGTAGTAGACTACTTCACCAGGTGGTTCAAAGCTATGCCAATGTTTAAAGATGACGGGGAGACAACAACTCTTTTTTTGGTCAACTAGATAATAGCAAGGTTCGACGTCCCGAGAGATATTTTCACTGACCATGGCAGTCACTTTCAAAAAAAAATGATGACCAAGTTAACGTCAAAGATTGGGTTGCGGTAGGAACATTCATCACCCTACTACCCCCAAGCGAATGGCCAAGTGGAAGTTGTAAATAAATCTCTTAAAACCATTCTACAATGAACGATCAATTCATCCAAGTCAAATTGGCATTTGATGTTATATTTAGCATTATGGGCTTACCGAATGTTTGTTAATACTGCAACCGGTTTCTCACCTTTTCAACTCGTTTACGAGCTAGAAGCAGTCTTTCCCATATAATGACAAATCCCACATTTAAAGTTGGTAGTACAGTTATTGCTATACACTTCACCACTTGAAGAGCATTTATTATATCTCGAGCAGCTCAATGAGCAGCTTCGTGATGCGGCCTTAGCTAACAAAGCTCACAAACAAAAAGTCAAGTGTCAATATGATCAGTCTGTTCATCCTCGAATTTTCTCTGAAGGAGACCTTGTCCTGGTCTATGACCAAGATAAGGACCCCCTGGGGGCAGGCAAGTTCAAACCCATGTGGTTTGGACCTTTCATCGTTAAATAGGTTCTAATAAAGGGTGCTTATCGTCTGGTGGAATTTGAGGGAAATTTTTTGGCGAAGCCTAGAAATGGGCTCTACCTCAAGAAGTATTACTCATAGGTGGGTCTCCTTGGGTGACTTTTTGTAACATATGTATAGTCTTTGTACTATTACTTTTTTGGTTTTTCTTTTGGTTTTATGGACGTGTCATTTTTTATGTTATCTTTTTCACTATGGCATATGTCAAGTGAATCAAAGGTGTTCATTGGGATCGCAGACGGTGCTAGCCAACACACTCGGAGGATTTCCTCTGTAGCCTAGGTTATTTTTACACCTCAGGGCTAGTTGCTATCTTCATGAGGTATATGTTTAGGCGACACCACAAACAATGTCTCTAAATATAGTGCAATTATTGAGTTTCTTCGTGACACTTTTTCACTTGGTATCTCTCACCTCCGGGTCTATTTAGATGCTCAGCTAGTTGTGTCTCTATTAAATGGGTTCTACCATGTTAATGATTCTACTCTACACCGACGGTTCCTTAGGGTACATCTCTTAGAAAGAAGCTTTGATTATATTACATATTTTCATGTTCCTAGGAGATTAAATCAAGTTACAAATACTCTAGCTAATCAAATATTAGATTGGCATCTTGCACGCATTTAAGAAATACACACACATGCACATGTAAATACATTTATAAAGTAGATGTAATCCATAAAACATAAAAAAGACATAAAAATCCATATATAATATCGGAAAAAGTGCCATAGTACAAGGGTGGGCGCGAGCACCTCGAAAATAGGTACAGTAGGAGTCGCGGGGCTTATTCCCTCAAAACATATACATAAGTTCTATTGGTACACGAATAATATAGCCTAGCTAAGGGTGGGGCCTGTTGGCTTGGCCGTAGTGTACAACGGTGTTTGCCAAATGCCAGAAAAGCTATACCCAAGTCCGTGGTACCCCAACCACGTGAGGCTGCATATATGGTGGAAGATCCTCGATCTCTTCCATGGGCACTGCACAAGTAAGAGCGGTAAGGTTCCTCTCTACCTACCTCAAAACCCCCTCTGCCTCACTGGCTGGAGGCCCCCTTGCTGCTCCTGCTGGAGGCCCCCCTGCTGCTCCTACTGGTCTAGCAACCCTAGTTGCTCCTACCTCTGGTCAAGGACGTCACCTGGTCCTTGAAAAATCCGCTAGATGCACTAGTCCCACATCTGCACACAATAGAGACATACATGTCAGACACTTTGGCATACAAAAAAAATGATATATGTAAAAACAATATAAAAAAATCAAATAAATTTGAAAAGAAATCTTACCTAGCTCTCCTCATACCACTCTGGGAGGTACGCCAATGTCAGGGTCCCTGGAAAAGTCGATTTTAGCATAGGGATAGTCCTCTATCACCAGAATCTGTCGAGACCACCAATCGAAAAACTTGTCATCAAAGGCCTCGATAGTCCTCCCACCCCCCTGTCACGGAAACAACACTGCCCATCTATTTACTGCTGGGGAAGAGGCTATGTGCCCTCATACAATCTCCCTCAGACTCAGACTAGGCACCCTCTCGAAAAAGAAAGCACAAAGGATAGTACCAAACCCAATTTTTTTGTGCCTCCGCATCTAACACTCTGTCAACTACCTTTTCATGCAGTCTAGTAATGTAGTACTCCGGTCAAAATGTTGTGCATTTAAGCACTGAACTGCACAATTCATGTGTGCTCAGAAAGCCTGGTGTAAAGCTGCGGATCTAGTAATCCACCCAATGAGTAGAACTATCGCTTTCAGTGATAGGTTGCTGACCTTATGAACCGACACCTGAGTTCCCACCATGTCAGTACTTTCCTTGCAATGGAGGTTAATCAACTCCTCTATGTTGTGAGGCTCGAAAGGAAAAGTGTGAAGGTTGACTGGTTCCCCTCTCCTTGAGAAGCAAGTCAGAAAGTAGATATCTTCAGTCGTTGGAGTCAACGACTGCCCCTCAAGCATGAATGCCTTTGCATCTGGGTGCCAGTAATTGATCAAGGCATTCAACAGCCTAGGTTGTGCCTGCATAAATGCACTCTGGAAGAACTTAAATAAGCCACATTGAGCTAGTGCAGCTACAACATCAGGCTCACTTGAGACCGCAACATCAAAGTCCTCATGCTCTCTCTCCCTTTAGTGGACATACATCCTACAATTGACAAGTCCAGGGGGGGATTAGCCCTTGCATTTTTTAATTTTTTCTTATCTTAGAGGGTATACGCAGGCTATAATGCACACAGTCATGTGTGCACGTGTGCATTCTTTTCTCTGCATGTGTGCACACATGGCTTGTCATAAGACAGCCCGCGTATACGTAGGGTCGACCTTTTTAAAGGTCAACGCCCCTTCAAAAAACAAAAATAAATGCATAAATGAAGAATTGAGATGCAAGGGGGGTTAGTAGGTACTTACTTGGTCCAATCGAAAGTTCGTTCCGTCCACCGAAGCTCCCAGAACCAACTCTTTTCTCAAAGGGGTGTTTTTGGCTCTACAGTCAATTTCTCAATGAACAATGGTGATAATGAGCTACCAACTTCTATTTATAGACTTTTTCGGCCCCTTTTGTCATTTTTTGGACCCTTTTCTCATTTTTTCTAAATTGAATATCATTTATTATGGTTCAGGAGTTTTCTATGGATTGTTATGATAAGTGTTACTTTGGGTATTGGGAAACTTTTTGGAGATTTGGGTCTTTTTAAATGTCCTTTGGTAAAAAGTCATTTTTCCAACTTGTTGCATTTAAGTTAGGAGTCCACCTCCACTTTCTGCATCTCGTTGTCTTTATCACTATGCCATAGGATTGACCCCACCAAGTTGTGACACAGAACCATCATTGTTTCTTTAGAAGTGTCAAAATTTAGAGGTAGAGCCTACCTTAACATGGATGCCCTAGGTAGATCCTGGTTGCATTTTGGTGTCCATGCCGTCACTAATGACTATAGGCTTAGGATTTCTTATTATTTTATCCTGATTATGAGTTTGAGCCTCATTTTCATGATGCACTATCACTCTTGACCTCACCCTCAGGACTCCAAGAACATAACGAGTCTTCTTTTAAGCCCTTTTCAGACCCTCTAAAAATGAAAATATTGTCGAGCGATCTTGTTGACCTTCATGCTCACTAAACTGAAATTTGAAGTCACGTCTGTCTCGCGGTATTTTACCCCTTTTTTGGTCTGGATGGTCAATTGTACGAACAAAGGTATACTCTAGGAGCTTCGGTTCCCTAGAGGAGTATTCTCAAGTATGATTTTAACCCTTTTTCGGGCCTGAGGGACTAAATTTATGAAAAAGGAACCCCCATGGAGTCCATAGTTAAGATCTTTTCAGACTCCCTAAAATTAAAAATATCGTTGAGTGACCTTATTCTTTCACACTCGTTAAAATTGGTCCATAATAACATTCCTGATGGAGTCCATATTTAAGCTCTTTTCAGACTCCTTAAAAATGAAAAGATTGTCGAGTGATATTGTCTTTGTCACACTCATTAAAAGGAATTTGAATAGACATCTAGTCAGTGCTAGTTTACCCCTTTTTTCGAACCGACTAGACTATCTTCGAAAAAGGTACCCCCGTGGAGTCTCCTTTTACACTTTTTCAGACTGTCTAAATATGAAAAACCGTCGAGCTTACCTTCTCTGGGCTAGTTAAAATTACATCGAAAGACATTAACATTGTGTGTCTTATTAATCACATTTGCATACCTGTGTCTTTGGCCTAATGTCGGATCCATGTTTCTCTCAACTGAACCATCTGAAGCATGCCTTATACGCAATCCCTGTAGCACTCTTCCTTTGCATCTTGACACCTTTGGCCCATGGAGGATTTTTCCCGAGTGTCCTTTTCTTGCATATGTCCCTTTTCCCTGAGAATCCATGTGTTTCATGTGCTTGGAACTAGTATGTTTGTGACACTCGATCCTCCTTTGTAACGTAGAATTCTTTTATTCTTTTTCAATCTTTCCAAAATTATTGAAAAAGACAAAAAAAAATCAAATATACCCCAAAAAGAGGAAGGGAAAAGTATTTTCTTTTTACTGGCAGCACAATGAGTCGCCCTTGGACAAATCACATCCTTTTGTTTGTTTGTCAAGCCTTGGGATTTAGCATGACCTTAGGAAGTTGTTCTCACTACATAGAGTTGTGTCCTCCTCCATTTGGTTATTCTTCCAAACATATGGAGAGTTTGCAGTGCCTCCTGCATCGTGAACTTATGTCAAAATATCATGATGCTTGAGTCTCATCTTATGTCATGTTATTGTCCAAAGGAAGTTATTACCAAGATTGAGTCACCCCCCTCTGCAGATTGTCTCTTACCCTCATGCCTGGTCATCTTGAAAGCCCAATCAAGTCTTTGTTTTAAATCCATGAAGCCCTCAACCTAATCATCAAAATCCTCTACTATGTTCCTGACAAGCCATCGAAGACCTATGGTTAGTGAAGTCATACACTCATATTACACCCCCACCCAAGTTGTGAATATTTTGAAGTTGTTTCTCAAGTTCTTAAGGCCTCATATCTAGCCATCAGGCCTTATTCACTTCTCGAAGATGGATACTATACATGTATATATTTTTTATTTTGAGATGTAGATCCGATGTGTATTGCTCGTGGCTATGATTTATATAGTTATATGACATGGATCTACAATGTATTTGATTGGCATCCATGATTTTATTTCATTCTGAGCATGGGTATGCCCACCTCGGTGAGACAATTGTTATTTTGCAGATGGCACCTCCTGAATTTTGGTCCCTGGGCTCACTTGTTTGGTATGTTGGTGAAGATTGATAATGTATTTCGGCCATCAGATGATCTTATGACCTCACACATTAGGGGGAATCTGTTATAACCCTAAATTGCACCAGACATGTTTACCTGGAATCAGTCCATCTCATTTTCCTTATTTTCCAAATCCACTACTGAAAATATTCTTAAAAACACCCTTTTTGAAGGCATACATGCCCTGCTCCACTACTGCATGCGTGTGTACGTTGGCTGACCCACTAGAGCCTGCGTATACCTAAAAAGCATGAAAAATGGAAAGTTGCAGATGGAACACACAATTTTGGGTAACTTAACTAAACCATTTGACCACCAATAACCAGTCACTCAACCAAATACATATCCCTTTCTAGCCTATAAAAGAAGGGGTAGGGGTCCCATTTGAAAGGAGGAAAATCATAGTAAAGAAACTATACCCGATTTAGCATTCCCCTTGCCCCAACCTTTTGCAACTATTGTGTGAAGAGAAGCATATACAGAAGCAGTTGGAGCACAGTTGAAGAGGAGCCCAAGACCATATTTGAGGAGCAGTGGCCGATCTCACTATTGTAAGGTTACTCTTGTGAAATTAATAAAAGAAGTACTTTTCCCGTCCCACCATATCATATTGTCAATATTTAAATTTGATTATATTTTGATAGAATCTCTAACCCATTAGTTTATAGATAATATGCATGTGGAGTTCTTTGTTTGTCTTTTATGAATACAGGTCAGCGTTGGGAGGAGAGTTACAGTCAAGGAGCGATCAAACGTTAAAGGGATCGACATCAAACATGGAAACTAAGGTACAGTAACTTGATCTCTTTAACCTTTATTTGCATATGAATAATGAGGTTTATGACTGGGATATTGGTAAGAAGTAGGAGAATTTAGGTCATTTTTGCATGCATGATAAAACCCTTAATGCTAGTCCATAGGAGGGATTTCCCACCCACAACAAGAAGAGCGCACTAGTTTGGAGGATACACTGTCAGATGCACAGTTGTTGTCCATTAGAAATATTGATGACCACTTCACAGAAATAGTCCAGTTCCTATCAACAAGAATGGCACCTAGTGAGTATACAATCCCCCAGAAGAAACAACTAGTAGTGCACACTGCAGACTTTTCACTTATAGTTGGACAACTATACAAGATGAGACCTGATGAGATATTGAGAAGATGTGTTATGGAGGAATAACTACTGATGATACTTGTGGAATCTCATGAAGGCATCATAGGAGGACACTACGCAGGGAAAGAAACCACACAAAATGTGATTAGAGATGGCCTTTGGCAGCCTACCTTACACAGAGATAATTAAGACTATTAAAAAGCCTGCGATGTATGCCAAAGAGTTGGGAAACCATCTAGAAGAGATGAAATGCCATTAGCACCACAGCTGAACGTACAATCATTTGAGAAATGGGCCATTGAATTTGTGGGACCTATAAACCCACTAGGAAAGCACACAGAAAAAAGGTACATAATTACTGCGACAGAGTACTTGACCAGATGGGCTGAAGCAAGAGAATTTAATGACTGTAGTGCAACTACAACTGCATGCTTCATATTTGATGACATCATAAACATGTTTGGATGCCCAAAAATCCTTATGAGTTATCAAGGAACACATTTCATAAATAAAACAATTGAAGCCCTGAGTAAGGAATTTGCAATCCACCATTAGAAAATCATGCCTTACCATCCACAAGAAAATGGGACAGTGGAAGCATTCAACAAGATCTTGGAGATAGCATTGATGAAGATTTGCAGTGTGAACATGGATGATTGGGATTTAAGGGTACCAACAGTACTATGGGCCTATAGAACCACTTGCAAAAAATTAACAATGGAAACCCCTTTTAAGTTGGTGTATGGTCTTGAAGTCGTTGTCCCAATGGAATATTTGGTACGAAGCCTAAGAATTGTTGCTTTACAGACATGGATGACATTGGTGCTGTTCAAGAGAGGCTCGTGTAGTTGGTCGAACTCGAATAAGACATATTTATTGCAGGATTCCATCAGCAGGTACAGAAGGAAAGAGAGAAGGCCTATCATGACAGGCACATAAAGAAGAAGGCATTTAAACAAGGTGATCTAGTACTGGTATATGACAGTAAGTTCATAAAACATCTTGGGAAGTTTAAAACGCATTGGCTCAGGCCATATGAGATCGCCTACGTTACAGAAGGAGGAGTTGTGCAGTTGAAGACTTTGAAGGGAGAATGGAAGGAAGTATTAGTGAATGGGAGCCGGTTGAAATTGTATTATGACAACCCACTTCCACACAATTCTAAGTAAAAGCATAAGGAAAAGGTTCTAGGTACCAGGTGCAGTTGAAACTAGGTGCCGGACATAGAAAAGATAGTCTACACAATGAAGGAAGGAGACGAGGCATAGAGCAGAAAGCAAAGGCTGCACTATGTAGTCTAAAGTCGAAGTAAAACAGAAAGGTCAGATCTGAAGTGCCTCAGGATGAGTCACAGGTGATTGTTGGGGGCCTGTTGGCCCTTGGTTATGGAAATAAGTGAAGATCGAGGAACAAAAGGTAGAATGTGAATTGTGTGGAATACACAATGACTATTACTGGGTCGAAGTGAGAAAAAGAGAAAAAAAGATGGAGCAAAGTCAAAGGAAGAAATTCATTGAATGAGAAGATCGAGGATGACAGATCAGAAAGAAAAAAGGATTGTGGACAACTCAACAAGAGAAAAAAGGCACCGTTGGATTCTTTGGAGCACCACGTGAGAAGGAAGGAAAGATAGGTTGGCGAAGCTCTGAAAATGTGGGTCAAGTTGACCTAGCATTTTAGACACCTAGGGTTTTGGCATCTAGGGTTTGTGACACCTAGGTTTCGACCTAAGGATGTCGATGAGCTATTGTAATGCATAAATAGAGGTCTAAAGGAACTGTATTGGGTTGTTGATTTGTTGTTGTCTTTGTCATTATGTGATCAAGTAAGTAATATTGAGTGAGAGAGAAGTGTTGAGTAGGAGAGCCTTCTGTATTGTAATATCTTCCGCTGGGTGAGAAGATAAATCGTCCAGCTGGGTGCATAGGGAGGGAAGAGACAGAGAGGAAAAGAAAGAAGATCTATTAGTTGAGAGCACAGACAAGAACTGTATCCTTCATCTTAATACATTATAAAGCACAGTTCTGTGGACGTAGCCCTAGAGAGAGGGTGAACCATGTATATCTTGTGTTGTATGTGTGATTGGTGTTCTCTTCTTTGTTATTGGTATACTGCTATTGCATTGTTGTGTTAGATCTGATAGATATATCTTGTGTAGTAGATCCTAGGAAGATAAAGAATACTATATTGTTGTGTGTCAATCACTTTGAACCCACTTTACATTCCTTCTGGTTGTAGACATCTCTATTCTGAAACCCCCACATAGCTGCTTCGGGTGAGACTGCATCTGCCTTGCAGGTGTTGTTGAAAGGGCCAGTAGCTAGGGCTTGTTGGTGCTCTCTTGGAGATGAAGCCTAGGTATACCCTTGTGCCAACAAATTGAGTTCAGATGCAGAAAATATTCCACTAGTTCAAAAACATTGGAAGCTCTTATTAGGAGCAACATACTGCAAACAGTTGGTAGATGAAAATGGACAATCGTTTTACACTTCCAATTATAACATGCCATCTTCCAGCTGCAATCCTAGGTCAGTGATGGTAATAATTGTTTGGTATAATGTAATTTGAACAAACCAATTGCATTGTGATTACTAATATCATCGATGTACTAATGTTCAATATTTTTGAAATTAGGATTCTGATGATGAGTGACCTACCTATCATCTTCCATTGAGCCCCATTATAATGTCAAACCAAGAGAAAGTTGCAATAAGAGCAGAACTCAGATAGGAAACATACCAAGAATGGTTGAGTCAACCACCTATTCAATTCCCACTACGTCCAGATTCATTAATTAGGAATGACTACAACAATAGTAGTTCTTCACAAGTTGGAAATGGAGTTAATCAAATAGAGGTTGGTATGGATTATTATTTATGGGATATGAATGCCATGGATAAAATCTTGTTAGATGCATTCCAGAATGATGAGCTAAGGGATTATGCTCATATCAATGATACCTTTGTCGAAATCCTGAAATATGCTTCCAACACCCCTCTCTTTGGAGTTATCCAGTCAAAGTCTATCCAATTGGGGAAAAAAATGGTACTGTACAACTTGAAATCAAATTTTGACATTTTAAACGCACGTTTCTCATCAATATTGAGGTAAATAACCATCAAGTCCCTTATATTTTGAGAAATCTTGTCACACAATCAACATTAAAAATGATCGATTTTATGAATGTTAAATGACATTGTACATTTCTACTTCCCACTAACAACAAGTTATTCAAAGATAAGGTTCTTTTGAGTGATAATGTCTTGCTCAGTAGATGCGAAGAGGAAAAGAAGATATTGAAAATGTTGGGTGTTGAGTACATATCATATCATGCATGTTCGAATGATTGTAATCTATATAGAGGAGAATATGTAGACAAAGAGATATGTCTGAAATGTGGGAATGACAAGTACCATAAATCAAATAAAAAGGGTAAATCACATGGTCTGTCTCATAAGATATTGAGGCACATGCCTATAATCCCAAGGATTCAAAGGCTCTTTCATTGAAAAGAATTAGTTGTTTTACAGGGATGGCATGCCTCGCATAGAATTGAGTCGGGAGTTATGTGACTCCTAATAGATTCAATAACCATGAACCATATAGAAAATACATGGCCCAAAAAATTCAAGGATGAAGTGCGAAGTATACAACTCAGCATAGCCATGGATGGCATCAGCCCATATTCCCTCCAAAACACCAACTATTATGTTTGGCATATAGTAGTGATCAATAAAAATACTTCCCCATGATTGTCCATGAAGAATGAACATCTTATGTTGGCTCTTATAGTCTCTTGTAGAAGATAAGTGAAGAATATGGATGTCTATTTACAACCATTGGTAGATGGATTGAAGGAATTATGGGAAGGGATACATGTATACAATGTATCAAGCCTTATCGCAACATAGAGGAGTTTTAGGTTGTATGGAATATGTGCTTACAACACACATGATTATGGCAGACCATCTAATACATCATGGCCTTTATACCAAAGAATCAACATAATACAAAAGAGTGCAACTAATGCATTTCCCATCATTAGTAAAGTCTACAATGGTCATCACTAATAGTGAGAGGCACCTAACCTCCTCTACACCAAAATAAGTGATCTATAGTGTTGGTTGTGGAGCCTTATTATATTCCTGATTCATAGGTTTTTTTTTTTCATCCGTGTTTATACCCCATGAAGACTTTACACCCTGGAATATTGTACACCCCTCCATGAGGGGGAGTTGTAGTGGGTTCTTTCCCCCTTTGCGGGGTCTAGGGGGGCAATCCCCCCAGTTGGGGGGTTCGAGGGTGAAGCCCTTGAAGAAAATTTTTCCTTGTAAATGTATATTGTAATTTCATAGTAAATCTCGACCATTCAATATAAGGTCGCAGATCTGATGATATAATTTATGTTATGGATTTTTTCCCTAGAAGGAAACCCTCTTTTATGAGGGAAATTTATTGCGGCTATGTATCATTGTGAATATTGTATTATAAGAGAGGATACTATGAGAGAAAGAAGAGGAAGTTACAACGGGTGTGTTATAGGTTGTATCCCTTCATTTGTTGGATAATAAGAAGGAAGAACCTAGCAATTTCTCTAGTGGACGTAGCCCACACTAGGTGAACCACGTATATTTGTGTCTCTTTTGTATTATGTATCTTCTGTGTTTTATTTATGCATTTTATTTTATTTTATTTCTTCGCGATCCTATTTTTCTAACATCTGGTATCAGAGCAAAAGGTAACTCGCAAGAAAAGAGGGTTCCTGGTTTTAGTGGGAGCAATGGTAGAAGATGGAAATTTTAGGGTTGAGAAATTTAATAACCAAAACTACTATTTATGGAAGATGCAGATGGAAGAGTATTTATATCAGAAGAACCTATTCCTAAAATTTGGTGGAATAGCAAAGAAGTTGACGGCCATGAAGGATGAAGAATGGGAGTTTATTGATAGAAAGGGTTCAAATAACTATGGGAATTATAGGAAGGGTAGATCCAAATCCAAACTCAAAAAGATAGAGTGATGAAATTGTGGGAAGAAAGAACATCAGAAGAAATACTGCAGAGCTCCAAAAAAACAAAGAGATGGACAACAGGAGAAAAATCAGGAAGCAAATGTAACATGTGATGTGTTACAAGATGCTTTGATTCTTTCTATAGATAATATTTATGAGTCTTCGGTAGTAGATTCAGGGGCTTCATTTCATTCCACACCCCATAGGAAACATTTTTTACATTATGTTCAAGGTGATTTTGGACAGGTTCATTTGGGTGATGATGCACCATGCAAAATTGTTGGAATGGAAAAGGTAAAAATAAAAAAAAATGAATGGAAACCAATGGTTGTTGAAAGAGGTAAGACATGTTCTAGATCTAAGGAAAAATCTAATTTCAATAGGGAAATTGGAAAGTGAAGGTTGTATATCTATATTTATAGATAAGGCAGGGAAGGTCACTAAAGGATCATTGGTGATAGAAAAAGGAGAGAAGGCAGGTAATTTGTATTTATGTACTAGTAATAATTACTCTTCTATCTCTTTAGCTTCTACAGGAGTGATACAACACTGTGGCATCATGGTATTGGAAAATTGGGTGAGAAGGGGATGAAGATACTTCACAAAAGAAATTTGTTGCCAGATCTTAAACAAATTGATCTAGATTTTTGTGAGCATTGTGTTTATGGAAAACAAAAGAGATTCATATTTCTCAGAGTCGGAAAAGAAAAGAAGAGTGAAAGGTTAGAGCTTGTGCTTACAGATGTATGGGGACTAGCTCAGGTATCATCTCTTGGTGGCTCTCATTATTATGTTACTTTTATTGATTA
>JASDQU010372002.1:33259-55017 GCA_032191745.1 Picea mariana | reverse complement strand
TTTTGTTGTAACATGCCTATGCTTCAACACACTTCTTTTGAACGTACTTAATGCTACAACATGCTTATCCTTCAACACACTTATTTTCAATGTTCTTGCTACTGCATCATGCCTATGCTGTAACACATCTTCAACTACTACATTCATTTTCTACAACATGATAATCATACTAGAATCATACCTTCCACAAAATCCTCTATTCACAACCCTCTATGATACATTTAGCATAGTATCCCCTTTGATTCTGCCACATAGTCTTGGATCAAGGATTAATTTATCAAACATGGAACATTCACATATGCAGACCTATAAAATATATGGAATACAAACAAATGCTTGAACTCATACAAGAACTCTCAATGCTCCTAGATCCAGAGTGTTAATCCTCACTAATATCAATCAATAGTAATTAAAATGTTGCAACCACAATATTTTTAGAGTCATGATAATACATTCTCCTCTCATAGTCATCAAGTTATATAGTCACCCCAACTACAAAGAACCATCAATCCACTGTACTACCTCTCTCATACCAACATATAACTATACATAATAACAAATCAAGAATGGTCTTCTACATATCCATGCCACATGAACAAAAATATCATATAGAACTATTCTCTATTAGAATTTACTAATTCAACCATTTCCATTTAGCTTGCATAGAGTCATGCCAATAACACAAAAAACAAAATGATACATGATAACATTCACATACATGCATGGAAAGGTTAAATATGTAAACATCAACTCTTTATTCATTCATACAAATTACAATACGAAAACTCCTTGTCTGAATATGAGCTTACAATATTCATTTTGTTTCTAGGCCAAAGGCCATGACAACCTCAACCACTTCTCTCTCTCATTGTCTTGTGTGATCTATCCTATTTCCACTCTGTTGACCCCTCCTACAAGTTCCTTGATGTTTTGTATTATTCTTTCATAAACTATTGGCTTCAGTTTCTCCAGGGGACTCATCACACTCGTTCACCTTCCAACTTCTAATTATTCCTTTCCTGAACAACTCTTCACATGCACGCGATCTTCGAGCTTCTACTAGAAACACCTTCTTCATCAACACATCTTTTCCTTCTATAATGTTTTGTGTTCTCCTTTAACACACATTTACTCTACCGATACTGTATAAACATATCCATCCTGAAACAACACTCCATCTCCTACACTACCACACTTTTCTTTATTCATTCAATATGCTCCAGTATTGTTACTTCCCATAGTTTGTCTCATTCTATTGCTATTTATTACCTACAACACTTAATCCTTGTTGTAATAGCTCTAAAACCATATTTGTTGTGTCATCTCTGGGATTATTGAGATGATCCTACATTAGAGGTCCGGGGAAAGGGATATCCTACTGAACAACAACATTGAGAACACAATTGTTTGTTATGGAAAGAGTGCAGGTCTCCACTTGATCTGAGAATTTCTGTGAGATATTTCCCTATAAAAATTATACAATGAGGATATTTAATGATGATTAATTTCATGTGAACATGAATAAAGGGTCATAATTATGTGTAATTAAATCTTTACTTAATCAAGAGAGAATTCAATCAAAACTCACACATATAATTTGACACCCACATGTTAACAAAGTTCACTAGACGTCCCGGCTACATCTTTGGGCCCGATACAAAAAAAAACTATTTTTTATTACTTCTCCCAAATAGGGGTTTATTCTCCTTTATAGAAATGGCTACAATATTCTCCCAATGTTGCGTTGAAAGTCTTTCCCAATGTGAGGCACAATTCTCCCAATGAAGCGGATAAACTCTCCCAATCAAGGGGCTTAAGTCTCCGTATGAAGGGGTTTACAAACTACAAGCATGATTGTTTGTTTCTTCTCCTCATAGGGGCTCCCCAAAATCTCTCTCAACAAGGAGTTTAAATAGTTTCCTTAGCTCCATACTTCAAGGACACAAGATCCACAATTTTAGGATCTAATAACAACTCAAGGGACAAAAATGAGAAAGCATCTCAACCAACCTATGAGACTCTTAACTTCCCATTGATACTAGGAAACTACTTAGTATATAATGAGGAATAATCCCAAACCAACTCATGAGATTCTTAACCTCCCCTTGAAACTAGGAAACTAATTTTTCTTTTTACAGATTAAAAGAGTAAGTTCCACTCACTTCAAGTATTAATCGTTTTTCCAATTTGAATGAATAATACATGAGCTTCTCACACTCATTTAAAGTATTAATCAATTTTAAAATTTAAATGAAAAATTAATCATTCTTTGTCAGCTATCATTAATCAAAATTTTAATGATCTTCTCCATGGTGTGAAAAGTAATAATTCCTTGTGTGGAGATCCTTCTGGATCATACCTCACTAGAAAAAGAATCTTTGATCCTCCAAAATTATAGAGAGAAAATGTAACTTGAATGTTTGTAGCTACTTTTACCATCTTCTAGGAAGATTCTTACACTCCACGATGCCCTTCCCCACTGCTCGATATGCATAAAAAATGTCTTTGAAAATACACACCCTTATTCTCCTTCACCTTTGTACTTCAAAATGAGGATGTTAATTCCAACACTTGCATCGCTACAAATCTATATCTTATTCCTTGATCTGCATAACAAATTTCTTTTAAAGGCTGCACCCTTCTTCTCCTTCACCATTATACTTCAGAATGAGGATTTCAATGAAAAAACTTGCATCAATGAAAATCTGTATCTCATAATACAAGATCACCATTTTGAAAACTTCAAAGTAGTACCATGCTTGCCAAGAGTTTATAAAATAGTCATGGACAAGTTTACAATGATTGCCAAAATAGGCCTTAGAAAAAAATAATGGATTTCACTCAAGAGTGGCTACAAGACCCATTACAGTGTTTCCAACAAGGCTTAGAAATAAAAATAATTTCTTAAATCTCATCGTCACTTACGAGTGACTAATAACAACCTTTTACATAAATTTCAAGGCAACATTAAAATCAAGGTGCACTACGTGTGAATTTCCATAGTTTAAAAACCCCCCCATTACAAAGATGTGCAACGAAATAAATAAGGAAAATTCATTCAAGGTGTATTAATGGTCAAACACCATGGTATCAAACTACTGCAATACAATATGCACTAGGGGAAATGGTCATCTCCCTTTTTTTCCATGATCCAACTTTAGGCATAGACAAAAAAATCCCTGGAAAATTCATATATCGCTTCCCTGCTGCAACATCAAATCCACCAGTATCTGCAATTACATTTTAATCCTCTTACAATTCTCAAAAAGAGGAAAAACAAAAAATAAACGAGACTTACATTGTTTTTTTTCATAAAGGCACCTGAAATCTATGGCTCAAAACTCAACATACACATCACCAACAGGTTTGTCTCCTCATTCCAAAACTTTTTATTGTAAACTTGGCTATATTTTGAAGAGTGAAACCTTTCCTCGTAAAGCATGCCAAGTAGTCATGGGATCGACCATATCTCTCAAATTCCATTTCTCATATCACTAAAATATCTCCACCATTGTATTCGGCTCATAAAATTGTGAAATTTTACTGTAAACTTAACCATACTCTGCAACAGGCCTCCTGGGCTTCTCCTGGCTTCAACAGCTCGGTCTGTGTGCACACAAATCATACAACTTGCATAACTTTATTTTCTTCGTTGGACCAAGTTAAGGATGGAGCTTCCAAAATTTCTTGATCCAATGTCCTCTCAATGCTCTCATATTGCAGTGAGTGCAATAGTTGTTTGACTTCTTGCCCGTCGACTTTGCAACAATCTTGTTGTCCCATGATTTTTGAGGAGAATTTGTTTTTATCTAGAGTCTCTTTCTAGATCTATCACTTTTATAAAGTGTTGTGTCATTACTTTTATTAGATATTTTTGGTGACGATTCAATATTTTTTCTTGAACAATTACTTTCTTTTACTTCTTTTGAGCGTTCTCCTTCAACATACCCCAATCCTACAAATCAGGGCCTTACTACAACCTACATTGGTTGAATGATGCCTTGGCCACTAATACCAAGACCTCCTCCTTTATACCCTATATTCCTCAACAACTTTGTGCCAATGCCCTTGGTGTCCCTTTCAAAAATTCCAAATTGAACATCTTCATTAATAAGGGAAGGAATTGGTCATGGAGAATTTTTTACCCCCATTCTTTTTTGTGACACTTGATCATCTTCCTGAATTTTAGGCAACTTCTCATTCTATCCTGGTTTGTATGAGGATGAAGCTTCTAGGAAACCACCTTGGTTACCTGGTGTCTAGAGAGAATACCTTATTATTTGACAATATGTTCAACCATCAATTTCTTTTTTTTTTTTTAAATAAAAAGGGTGAAATCTGTTATATTAGCAAAAAAAAGAGTGCACAGTGACTGGTGATGATGCCAGTTGTCCCGCATGAGCAGGAAACCAGGACAGCTGGGTCTCCTGTGCCAGGTGCATAGTTGTTAACAAAAGATACATTTGCACGCCCTGCCCGAGGGAAACTAGGGCTGCAGTGCTAACGAGTTTCAAAAAAGAGATCATATCTAGTCATAAGGAAAATGAACAATCTAACTAAACTGAAACAAAAAAGAAACTCCTAACCAGAGCTTCGGTGGAACTATTTGCTTGTGCTCGTCCGTTTGTGTCCCATCTGACGCTAACCTGTCGGAAGCGAGTACGCCTGCGTGCACGTTGGGCACTGCCGCTTCGGAAGGTTCTTCGAGTGGGATGCAAAGAGCATATCCAGCCTTTGATTCATTCCGATGAGACGGAAATCTAAGTCGTCCAGCAGGCTTCGGAGCTTGAAAATGAGTGGTAGGTGCCAGAGCTCAGAGANTCCGCTATCGTCGGAAGTCCGTGTGCCAAAGTCCCTCGCTGCTTGTGTGCTAGAGTCTCCCGCTGGTTGGGTCGGTGTCCCTTCTAGCTCCGCCATCCCTGTGGTGTCGTCGAAAGGGGCTTCCTCCTCCACAGTGCAGGGTGGGAAGAAATCCTCCTCGCTAGTGGCTCCGGGCGGTGGCTTGCTTTCCTCTGCGCGTGCAATGGGAGGGTGGCTCTGCATAGCCTCCTCTAGGCTAATTTCCTTGACAATTGCCATGGGAGGCGACCACGGACGTCGTTTGTGTCGGGTGGACACTAGTGCAAGAGCTCACTCGAATTTTTGTATTTTCTTGCGTCGGGATTCATCCCTGTACCAGGCTACCCCTCTGCGCGATTTTCCTCTGAGCCTGGGCATGGTGGAGACCCCGGGAGGAGTCCGAATGGGTGGAGGTAGGAATTGCAGCTCGGCCACTCCTTTCTCAGTCTTTGTCGGAGGTTGGAAATGCAGCTCGGACAGAATGAGCGCTACGAGGGGCCAATGCAGCTCGACCTTATCCATTGCCACGATAAAACACCAAACTGATATGCCCGTGATTGCCATTAACGCTATGTGGTTAGTGCTCTGTCGACTGGTACCTCTCCCGTGCGTGAGAGGGCTCATCAATTTAAAGAGACAGGTGCAGGCCATGGCCTAGTTAATAGTCGGAGGGTGCTCGCCGGTTGATGCCATAAACGGGCGTCCCGACAACCTCCTGCGTGTTTGCTATTGTGCACATCTCACCCCATCCGGGGGTGTTCAACCATCAATTTCATGACAATAACCATAACTAATATACATGTCATGGCCACAATTTGGCCTAATCTTCGAGGGATGTTTTTCCTCCTCTATAGTGTAACATGATTCTCTATAGTGGAGGGACCTTTTGCCTCATCCATAGTCTTATCTAACATGATTCTCATTTTTCTCTTCTCATCCTCCACAACTTGTAGAATCCTTATGAGCTCTACATTCTCCTTTTGAATGCATTTATTTATTACTTCCAACTCTTGAAGTCTCGCTCACTTCAATCCTTTTCCTGTGGTTGTATTCTACAAATGCCTTCAAATCTACACTTCCAAACTGTAAATGGATAAAATAGGAGAATCCAACATAAAAATGTTAATCAACCCTTCGAATATCCACTATGAATGGATTGAATCACACTCAGATGAAATTGTCATGTAGACCCATCTTTTCAAGTTTAGGGTGGTCCACGTAAACAATAAGATGGTTTTGAGTCCTTTGAATGATTCGTAATTGTAAGTTCCCCATTCTTAAGGGATTAGATGCAACATATATGGATTAAAAATGTTACAATCATTACAAATATTTCCTTACACCAATAATGGTCTTTCAATGTTTCCAAATAAGCTTTAGGAAAACAAATATGATGCCTCTCACTCTCAGAACCTTTGAAGATAAATGCCCCTTGTTACCAAATGAAAAATTTTAAAGAAAAAACCATATTAAAATGATTATATGGAAAATATTTTGACCATATTCCAACTTGTGATTGGATGAATTCCTAGTCCATGACTTTGTTCTACAATAAAATATACAGACCTGGATCCTATGTAAAAAACCGAGCACAGTGCACCATAACTGCAATTTTTTTCATAACTTTTAGTTATAAGCGATGAAATCAATTCTTTCAAGCATCCATTTGAGATTTCAAAGAGATATTTATTTTGATATAAAATAATTTCTCTCTTTCAACTCATGAAGTGATAAAATGCTTCCTGAAACACAAGGGGCGGGAAAGCGTATTGTCTACAGAAATATGTGACTTCAAACAACGATATCTCATAAAATAGGAAACAAAATAAAATTTCCTAAAATACCCATTTGAGATAATAGAGAATCCTTTGAAAGAGATACAATATTCCCTCTAAAATTAAATTCAGAGTCCATAGCATCTATCTTAAGTTTATAGTTCGTACAACAACAGATTAATTATTTTTAGGGTGATTTTCTTCCGTGTGAGTTCACAATTCAAGATGTTAATAAACAAAAGAAAAGATACCCATTTGTGTAACCACTTGGGAATTCTATTTGCAACCTCTATCTCAGAAAAAAAAAATATTCTACTGAGATAAAAAAGGTTTTTTCATTTTCAACGTTTGTTTTCCCATTTTTGGGTGAATTGTATCAACAACATTTTATCTTTAGACATTATTTTTTTCCATCAATAATGAGAGGGATTTTATATGCCTCTAAAATAACCTTACAACACCATATCATTTTTTCAAATCCGTTGTGTATGATGTCGCCATCTACATTTTAGTCACTGTATATCCCATGACTGTACAAAATCTATTTCTTATGGGATGCATATCTTATAAATAGAGATAGATATTGAGAAAAAAAATACACCTTCGTGCCTCTTGGAATCTAGTTTCCAATGCAACTGTATTTGTTAAAAATGGATAAATATTGAAAGAGAAATCTAAATTTAACCAACAAGTACTTTAAAATCGAAAAATTCCCCATTCAAAGGATCTGCCAATGAGGAGCACAATTCTCCCAAAGAAGGGGCTCAACTATCCCAATGAAGGGTATTAACTCTCCTTGTGAAGGAGATCACAAACTACAACCATGATTGCTTTTTTCTTCTCCTCAAAGGGGCTCCAAAAAATCTCTCGCAACAAGGACTTTAAATAGTTTCCTTGGCTCCATAATTCAAGGAGACAAGATCCAAAATTTTTGGATCTAATAAAAATTCAAAGGACAAAAATGAGAAAGCATGTCAACCAACCTATGTGTTATGAGGAAAATATCTCTATGGCTAGGGATAAACCACAATAGATGGAAATGACTGGAGAAATCGACTTTATTCTCAAGTATGCTATATAAACAACTATGCTAGCAAGACAATATAAAAGGCCTACCTTGTCTGGATGTTCGATGAAGTCCACCGTTGAGCACTTGAACCAAATAAATACACCTACAACTAGTCCTCAACAACCAAGCAATGTAAGCATATGGTGATGATATATAATGCTAGAACATTCAATAGAATAACCCATCAACATTCATAACAAATATGCCCATGGAATAATAATTCAAATATTTGCAAGATATCAATTGGGAGAGAAAAGAGTATTTCTATTAAGATATAATCATCAGAAGTGAATAATTTACAGACTTCTGTGTTGGCACGGTTCAAAACCAAGAAACTAAGTTCTTTCTAGCTGGGCCTCCACCACTTCAATCCTCCACCAAAGGCAATATCATATAATAGAGACAATAAATTTCTCAATCAATAAAGGAAGAACTTGGGGGCTAAACAATGTGTTCAGACTTATAGGAAAAAGGGATGCAGAATCAATGTGAAGTGAATAATTCCTCCAGAGTAACTTTTCTCTCAAAGTTGAATTCTTTCTCCTCCTTTCCATAGCTCATAATTTTCCCATTTATAGCCTTCAAGTGGAACTGAAGGGATGTGTCAGAACATTTCAAGTATATGGAAGGCCAAGGATCATTGATCTCGTGACGTGACATGGAAACCTGACACCATTTTTCAATTTTTGGCACATTTCCCAATGTACATGGTTTGTAGTGGTGCATACTATGTAAACGCATGTTGTATAGTACGCAAGGTGCGTATATGTGGAAAAATTGTATTTTTGGCTCTGGGATTTGTAAAAATGGATTACAAGTCTACATAGGGAAATGGAAAAAGGCCTTATGTGCAAGATTGAATGGGGTGAGGCAAATATTGCTATAACAGATGCCCACTAATGTGTGAGGTCAGAGGAGTATCTTCAATAGCCAAAATATATTTAAAAAACCCAAAAGTGGAGTAATGGGGACCTAGCTTAAAGAACTAGTTGCTCATTACAATCTTTACTAACTTTGCATACATGTCTGTCAATTTGAATTACATTACAGATCCATGTGAAAATATACCAAACAATTGTCCATGGCCATGAATAGGAAAATACAATTGCAATTACATGCCAAAGGATGTCATAGTCACAAACAAGGCCCAGTACAGCCAGTCTCAAAATCAATCTGAAGATATATGTATACAATGGAGTATAATCTGATGTCCCATGATCACAGAAGTCACATAGGTACTAGTCCAATGAAAAGGAAGAAACAACTCAGGAAAGTTGTAGCCACATATTGGTGTCTTCAAGTCTTCTACACAATCCACTAAAGGTGCAAGTCTACATCGTGTGAATAAAGGAGTTCAGGTCGAACAAAATGAGACTTTGTTTGATTACCAGTCATTGAGGTATATCGTTAAAAAACGCGATACAATATGCCGATGATGAAATTAGGTATCAAGGCACCAAGTACATTCTTACAAGTGTGAATAAAGGAGTCGGGGTCAATGTTATAGCAAGATTTGCCTCACCATTTCTATCTTGCATAGAGGGCCTTTTTCCATTTCCCTATGCAGACTTGTCATCCCTTTTTGATGAATCCAGAGTTAAAAATACATAATTTTCCACATATACGCACCCTATCTACTATACAACATGTGTATACACAGGTTGCCCCACTACAACCCACATACATTGAGATTTGTGCCAAAAAATACAAAAATGAAGTCGGGTTTCCATGTCATGAAAAGAGATCTCTGATCCTTGGCCTTCCATATACTGGAAACATTCTGACTCGAACCTTTCGTTGAATTTTGAAGGCTATAAGAGCACAATTCTGAGCTATGGAAAAGAGGGGAAAGCATTCGACTTTGAGAGCAAAGTTACTTTGGAGAAATTAATTCATATTGATTCTACATCCCTTTGTCCCTCAAGTCTGAGCACAGTGTTCAGCCCCCAAGCTCTTTCCTTATTGTTGAGAGAACCTCATTGTTTCTCTCCTATGAACTTGCCTTTGGTGGAGGATTGAGGTGGTGGAGGCCCATTTGGAAGGAACTTGGCTTCATGGTTTTGAACCGTGCCAACACGGAATTCTGTAATGTTATCACTTATGATAATCAATTATTAATAGAAATACTTCTTTCCTGTCCTATTGGTATCGTACACATATATGATTATTATCCATTGGCATGTTTGTAATGTTTATTATTGGATTATGTTATCTAATGTGTTAACCCCCTTATATTATCACTATGTACTTGTTTTGCTTGTTTGTTGAGAACTTGTTGTAGGTATAAAGCTTTGGGTCAAAGTGCTTAATGGTGGAACATCATTGAACGTTGGATCGAGGTAGGCATATTTCTTATCTTGCACAATAGTTTATATAGAATACAATGGAATTGTGTTGATTTCTTCAGTCATACCTATCTTTTGTGGTTTACCCTTGGCCATAGATAGTTTTTCCCTCATAACAGAATTGGTGACTCCACTAGGGATTAATCTTTCTTCTAAGGGTTGAAGTACTTTTTCTTCTTGCATTGCTCGTTCTCCTTTGTGTTTCTTGTCATATCACCGCTTGACATATTCTATTCACTCTGGGTCTGATTTTTCATCCTTTTTTCCTTTGCCTAGCCTTGTTTTAAAGCATGTACGCTCCTTTTGCCTTGACAGTTGAGTGTACTCGTGTTTTGTCTCACTACAAGCTGCGTATATACACACTTTTCACCTGAAGAGTCGTGTATACCACTTTCCCTTGCTTGTTTTGTTGGTGCAGTGACTGTTGGGTGGGATTTGATGTTTTTTGAGACTTCTTAGGTCTCTAATGCCTGTTGAGCTTCTCTAGGTTGACAGGAAACCTGTTTGGAGTTGAATTTTTGGGCATAGTCTTTTTCATTGTTTGTCATTTTTGGTTTTTCCTTGAACCCTGGGTTGTTTTCTTAGATGATTGGTATTATGCTTGAGTTATTTTTTTTATACACAGTAGAATTTATATACCAGGTTTCTTTTCAGTCCATGCATTTTCTCTTTAATATATTGAAAATACAAAAAATAGGCATTTTTCATTGCTTGGCATTTTTCTCTTTTGAATCTTTATCATTAGCTTAGTGCATTTAGTGAAAGATTGCATTTTACTTCTGAATTGAAGGGTTGAAATTGAAAATTGCACTATTTTATACGCATATCATTCATTGAAAAGTTAAAGATAGACTTTGCATTATATTCATATTTATTTTCTTGCAGAGTCATAACATCATGAGTTTCACTTCCATACATTTTTGAGTAATCACAGACAACAAAATTTACTCTTTAAACTAAAATTGATTAGTCATGATTTTTTTTTTTAGGGTGCACAAACTAGTCTAGGATTTAGTGTCTTGGAATAGGATTTTGTTAGTAAACTTCTCCAAGGTAATTAAATCAACATATATGTCAGAGACAGGGATTTGAGAAGTCCAGTGTATAATTGGTAAGATTAGGAGGCTCCTCTCACACCGGAGTTAATCATGAGGTCACCCAAAGTTAGTTGAAGGGATAACCCCTGGATACTCACTTAGCGTCAGAGATATTTTTGTGGATTTATTTGTATTTGGGGATCTTGCTAGTACCCATACCTCTCTGAGAGGTGATGCTTTCAAGGTTTTGGGCTTTACTACCCTGCCCATACGGTGATCTGTACTTACGACTACTCTCCTATGCATCGGTTATATAGTGGTTTATTAGTTCCTTGACTTAGGTATCTCATAGGTTACTTGTAGGGGTTATTCTGTTTGTACCCTAGGATAGATAGGCGTCGAACAACACACAACCTTTATGGAGGATTATCTCTCCAGGGGGATCTAACCGACTGGTTTTTAAGCCCACGAGGGCCCCTATAACTGATTCTGTTACCTCCAAACTTTAGCGGGGAGTCTCAGGTTACTCTTGGATGAGACATACTTTATTTAGCAAGGGAGGTCACTCAACTACTTTAGCCCATTTGCATGGATATTGGATATTTGACTTTTTGGTATGAGCTTTGATTATTAGTTGACCATAAGATTTCGTGCTGAGTCTTTTTTATCATGGATAGTGGAGTTCCTTTTTCTCCCTCATTTACTGCTACCCCCCCATGATGTTCATGGGGAAAAATCTGTCTTCTTTTTATAATGGTATGCAAAATTATGGTACTCAGTCAATACTTTGGGTCTCTTTTCATTTTTCTCATGGTATGTGTGATATGTCTTCGCACTTGCCATCCTATGTCTCACCTTCTTATGCGAATGCAAGTTTTGGGTTTGGGGGAATGATGCCTCCTTCTTATCCCTCTCTGCTTCATGGGAGTCATATCCTTCAAACACCTCTTATGGTAGGAGGTTGGAATATTCCTTTCTACGAATCCACTATGCGAGAAGTAAATGCCCAACTATGCAATCATTCTACCTATTACACTCTGTCCACCTATCCTTCTTCCACCATGTCAGTTCCCACAAACACTTTTCCCATGGCTGACCTCCATTTTTCCTATGGTGTTTCATCCATGAGAAGTTATTCGTGTAGTATGGGTAACCCCCTTCACGAAGTTCCTTCATTTGGGGGAAACATATATCCTCACGTGAGTGACCATTGTCATGTTGCTTTATCTTGGCAAGCGGATTCCTCAGTGTCGATGCCCTTACAACCCTTTATGAATCAGTTTGGACGAGTATACTATCCTACTAGATAGGGACAGGGTGTAAACCATGATCCTTCCTGGCCTGCAATTTCTCAGAACCAATCTTTCCTTGGACTTTGGTCTCAAATGATGTAATTCATCACTACCACGAGTCCAGCCACTGTTATTCATACTGAAGCTCCATCTCCTACCTCTGTTAGTCATGTTGTAGATTGGTCAACAACCTCTACAAGTCACATTGAATACCTACAACCAGCCACTTCAAGTCATGCTAGGGACACAAGTCCAGTCACTGCATGTCATACTGGAATTATATCACCAACCTCTGCTAGTCATGTTGGATATTGGTCGACAGCCTCTGCGAGTCATGTTGAATACCTACAACCAGCTGCTACAAGTCATGTTGGGGCATATGTCTTGTCACTACTAGTCACATTTCACATACATCACCAACCTCTACTAGTCATGTTGGGGATCCATCGCAAACCTCTGAGAGTCGTGTTGGAGATTTTCTACTAGCCTCTGCAAGTCATGCTGGGAGCATGTCACCAATCACTGCAAGTTATGATGGGGGAATTCATATGACTAATATTCCTAGACCTCTCATACGTAAGCCTAGATTCCTTTGCAGGACTTGTGAAGGAATTCACCTTACTCGTTTGTGTCTTTTTACTGTTTGGATACTAGAAGCGTGGGGCTCACCTAAGGGCCCTTCGGGTTCTGAGCCATCTATGGTTTCAAAACACTCTATTCCTTATTTGGTAGATACAGCAGTCACACTGATGCAATCTTTGGCTGACACCCCTTTTCCTTTAGGGGTTGATGCATCCTTTGACCTTGTTGTCTCACATCCCGTTCAACCTGTGGTCGTGTGTATGCAATCTTCGACCAAAAATTCTCCTATGTTTAGGCATGATGTGTCTCTTGACCTTGTTGTCTCACATCTTGTTCAACCAACAGTCATGACGATGCAATCTTCCACTGAAAACACTCTTTTTATTTAGAGTGATGCACCTCTTGACCTTGTTGTCTGACATCCTATTCAACCAATGGTCGAGGAAGTTGTCGTATCGATGAAATATTTGATAGACCCCACTCTTCTCTTGGAGAGTGACAAGTCTAAGGAAGTGGTCGTGCCAATACAATTTTTGGTTGATCCCTCTCTTACAGTTCTAGTTCTATACCTTTTATGCCATGTCCTTAGAATTTCTAGTACTTCACTTCTGAACAAGAGAGAGTTTTACTCTTCCCGATTTATCTCCCTCCAAGTCTTGATGAGGTTCCCTTTGATTAGGATGGTCTTGTGGGGTATCCAATGCCTCTACCTATGTATTTTCTATGAAGATACATTATCTGATATAACATGGAGACGATAACCTTCATTAGCACTTTTCCCTCCTCGACTTGGAGAGCTTTGGGTCTTCCCAAGATTGTGTCAGTTCTTCATAAGACATTGACATTCCATATAAGGTCTGCACAAGAGCCTTGGCCTCCCTCATTAATTGTCGCCTAGAATATCCCTAATTAGTCTTAGTTAAGCTCTTTTCCGACTCGTCTAAAAAACCGAAAAGATTACCGAGTGATTTGTCCCTTTCACACTCGTTAAATTGGATTTGAAAGGTCATGAGTCTTAGTTAATCTCTTTTCTGACTCATTATAAAAAATAGAAAAGATCATTGAGTGAACTTGTCTTTTTCACACTCGTAAATTCGATTTGAAAAGATGTCTATTTAGCACAAGTTTACCCCTTTTTCACACTCATAAATTGGATTTGAAAACATGTCTATTTGGCACAAGTTTACCCTTTTTTCACACCAAATAGACTAAAAGACATAAAAAAAAAAAAAAATTTGGCGTTAAGTTGTGATTGCATCTCATGCCCTCGATTGCAGTATTGAGCCTTTAGCCGGTTCTCTCTTTGCGTTATAAACCGTTGCCTAAGAAATTTTTTCATCCTCAACCAAGCAGAGCCTTGTTTATATCCTTCGCAATTTGACACCCTATACCCTAGAGGGAACATCACCGAGTTTCTGTCTCCCACATGCATTTCCTTGCATTGAGCATAGGTAAGTTCCACTGCTGGAACTAGTTTTTCTTACTTGCGACACTCATTTCCTCCTCTTTATCATAGCATTCATTTGTTATGAAAAAAAATAAAAACATGGGCCATAAGGGAGTACTATATTATAATTGGAAGTAGTTGTGTTTCCTTTGAACAAAGCACAACATTATTGAGTCCTTGTGTCATCATAATTTTGGGTTTATCATGGCCTTAGGAAGTTGATCTCGTTATAGAGTTTTCTCTACCGACTGGTTTCTCTTCCATCCCCTGTAGTGAATGTTATTGATGCCTCCTGCATCTAATAGTCACATCATTGAGTCTATGTTGTCGGATTCCACCATATCTCTCATCCTCTTGTTCAAGGGAAGTCTATCAAACTATGTTGGCCACTCCTCAGAAATATTGACTTTACATGTCATCCATACCCTCAGTTTGTCTCAGAATCACATGATACTATGGTCTTATCATGCACCCTGGCCCTAATTTCATCATCGCTAAGTCACCTTGAACCCAATAATCGACATTTAATCATTGGTCATTGACTGGTTCGTTTCCCTTGTGTTCGACAACAATACATATATTCACAATTTGGGATTCATGCAGTGCCTTGGATGCCATTATCCTTATTGATGGTTTCCTCACCTTTGTCAATAGTTTTCATCACTAGTTGCTATTTAGAGGGTCTTTTTCGTGTACCTCTTACATTTGGCACACACGAAAGACGCACAGGTTTGTTGGTTTGTGAACATGTTCTTCGTCTGATCTCCACAAAATTATGAAGCTCCTTATTTTATCCTCGTGCTGACTGATGATAGATTCCTTAATGCTCTCCTTTCAACGGGTCTATTTCCATCGACTTGAACTCATTTATTCTAGATATGGAACCTAGAGTTTTATGAGTACCTTGAGGCTTGCAGTCATTAGTGGCAGACTCTGTCGCCATTGACAGATGGGAATACATCAATGTCTCTTGATCAATGGATTTCTCAAGTGTCCAACGCCGACTCCTTTATTCACACTTGTATGAATGTACTTGGTGCCTTGATACCTACTTTCATTATTGGTAGGCTATCTCATGTTTGTTAACGGTATTCCTCAATGACCGCTAATCAAACAATGTCTCATTGTGTTCAACCTCAACTCCTTTATTCACATAATGTAGACTTGAACCCTTGGTAGATAGTGTAGAAGACTTGAAGACATCACTATGTGGTCATAGCTTTCCTGAGTTGCTGCTTCCATTTCATTGGACCAACACCTATTTGACTTCAGTGATCATGGGAGATCAGATTGTACTTCATGGTATACAGATATCATCAGATTGATTTTGAGATTGGTTTCACTGGGCCTTTTTGTGACTATGACAACTTTTGGCATGTAACCACATTTGTGTTTTCCTATTCATGGCCACAGACACTTATTTGGTATATTTTCCACATGGATCTGCATTGTATTCTTGGCAGCCATGTATGCAAAGTTAGTATAGAATGTAATGATCAATCGAGTTTATCCATATAGTTATCTATCACCCCACTCCTGGGTTATTTATAATGTATTTTTTCCATCACAGACACTCCTCTGATCTCACACATTAGGGAGCATCTGTTATAGAAAGATTTGTCTCACCATTGCTATCTTGCAGAGAGGGCCTTTTTCCATTTCCCTATGTAGACTTGTCATCCCTTTTTGATGAATCCAGAGCTAAAAATACATAATTCTCCACATATACATGCCCTCTCTACTATAAAACATGTGTATACACAGTCTGATCCACTACAACCCGTGTACATCAGAATTTGTGCCAAAAAATACAAAAATGAAGTCGGGTTTCCATGTCATGACAGGAGATCTCTGATTCTTGGCCTTCCATATACTAGAAACGTTCTAACTCGGCCCTTCAGCTGCATTTTGAAGGCTATAAGAGAATAATTTTGAGCTATGGAAAAGAGGAGAAAGCATTCAAATTTGAGAACAAAGTTACTCTGGAGAAATTACTTCATATTGAGTCTTCATCCCTTTGTCCCTCAAGTCTGAACATAGTGTTCAACCACCAAGCTCTTTCCCTATTTTTGAGAGAACCTCATTGTCTCTCTCCTATGAGCTTGCCTTTGGTGGAGGATTGTAGTTGTGGAGGCCAATTTGGAAGGAATTTGGTTTCTTGGTTTCGAACCGTGCCGACACAAAAGTCTGTAATGTTGTCATTTCTGCTAATCAATTATTAATAGAAATACTCCTTCCCCATCCTATTGGTATCATACAAATATATGATTATTATCCATGGGCATGTTTGTAATGTTTATTATTGGATTATGTTATCTAATGTGATAACCCCTTATATTATCACTATGTACTTGATTTGCTTGTTTGTTGAGAACTTGTTACAGGTATAAATCTTTGGGTCAAAGTGATCAACAACGGAACATCATCGAACGTTGGATCGAGGTAGACCCATTTATTATCTTTCACATTAGTATATATAGCATACAATGGAATTGAGTTGATTTTTGCAGTCATACCTATCTTTTGTGGTTTACCCTTGGCCATAGAGATTTTTTCCCTTGTAATAGTTGAACACTTGAAGAATCCATCCATCAAGAGACATTGATGCATTCCCAATTGTCGATGGTGAAAGAACCTACCACTAATGACTAGAAGCCTCTAGGTACTCATAAGACTCTAGGTCTCATTTCTAGAATAGATGAGCAGAATTCGATGGAAGGAGACTCGGTGCAAAGAGAGCATTAAGGAATCTCTCATCATCCAACACAAGGTACAAAGCAAGAGGTTGATGACTTGGAGGAAATCGGACAAAGAATATGTTCACGAACCAATAAACCTGTGTGTCTTTCGTGTGTGCCAAGTGCAAGAGGTACATGAAAAAGACCCTCTGAATAGAAGCCAATGAGGAAAATTGCTGACAAAGGTGAGGAAACCACCAGTAAGGCTAATGGCATCCAAGACACTACACGAATCCGAATGTGTGAATAGATGTCTTTCCGTCAAACACAAGGGAAACCACCCAATCAATGACCAATGATGAAATGTCGACTATTGGGTTCAAGGTTACCTAATAACGAGGAAAGTAGGACCAGGTTGCATAATAGGACTACAACTTCATTTGATTCTGAGACAAACTAAGGGTATGGTCGACATGAAAAGTCAATATTTATGAGGAATGGCTGACACACGTTGATATACATCCTTTGAAGAAGAGACTGATACATATGGAGGACTCTGACAACATAGAATCTATGACGAAACCATGAGATGCAGAAGGCATCAATCAAACTCTTCATAGGGACTGGAAGAGTAACTAGTCATGGGAGAAAAATCTCTGTAACAATCTCAGCTTCATAAGGCCATGCTAAACCAAAAATTATGATGAAAAATGGACTCAAAAAATTTGTTCTCTGTTCAAAGGCAACATGACTACTGCCAATATAAGATAATACTCCCTTCCTACCCACCTTTTCTTGTATTTTCATAGTCAAATGAATTCTATGATATAGAGGAGGAAACGAGTGTCACAAGTAAGAAAAACTAGTTCCAACAATCAAACATACCTATGCTCAATGCAAGGAGGTGCATGCGAGATATGGATACTCGGGGGAATGTTCCCTCCTGGGTATAGGGTGTCAAGTTGCAATGTTATAAACGAGGCTTTGCTTGGTTGAGGATGCAAAAGTGTTGAAGAAAACGATCTATAACACAAAGTGAGAACCAACTATAGGCTCAATAATACAAGAAAGGACATGATATGCAATCACAAATTAACGCCAAAAAATGTCCTTTTTCATAATATCAGTCTACTTGGTGTGAAAAAAGGACAAACTTGTACGAAATAGATGTCTTTTCAAATCTAATTTACTTGTGTGAAAGAGACAATTTCACTCGACAATATTTTTTCTTTTCAAAAACGTGTTGGAAAAGAAATTAACTAGGACTCACAACCTTTCAAGACCAATTTAACGAGTGTGAAAGGGACAAATTCACTTGACAATATTTTTACATTTTATATGAGTCGAAAAAGAGCCTAACGCATATTCTCTTGTGAGTTTCTTGGCGGCAAGTCACGGGGGAGGTCGAGGCTCTCATGATGGACTTCTTTTAAATGTCAGTATCTTATGAATAGCCAACAGAAGATTGGGAAAACCCAAAGCTCTCCAATTCGAGGAGGATAAATTCTTAGCGAAGGTTACTATCTCCGGGATATATCGAATAATGTATCTTACTTGAAAGGACATAGGCAGAGGCATTGGATACCCCACAAGACCATCCCAATCAAAGGGAACTTCTCCAAGAATTGAAGGGAGAGTACTTAGGGAGAGTAAAAATCTCTCTTGTTCATAAGGTGCAGTATCATAAATGGTAACAACATGGTTGAAGGATGAATCACCCTTCAAAAGGAGAATTTGATTGACCATAGATTGCATGGGTACAACCACTTCTTCAACTCAAGGTTGAATAGGATATGTGATAATAGGGACAGGAGACAAATCGCCCTCAACAACGGGAGTGTGGTCAACAGAGGATTGCATTGGCATGACTCCTATGTCAATCAACGAAGAAACAGGGTGTGGGGAAACCATAGAGGCCTTAGAACCCAAAGATCCCTTAGGTGAGAACCATGCTTCTGGTATCCCAGAAGTAGCAGGACACAAATGAGTAAGGTGATTTCCTTCGCAAGTCCTGCAAAGGAATTTGGGCTTACGTCTGAGATGTCTAAGCTTATCAATTGTATGAATTACCCTAGTATCATTTACAATGGCTGGTGACATGCTCTCAGCGTGACTAGCAAAGGCAAGAGAGTCATCTCCCACATGATGTATAGAGGTTTTAGATGTGACATCGATATGACTTGTGGCGACTAGAGTAATTCCCCCAGCATGATTAGTTGTAGCTAGTTGCGGGTATTCAACATGACTTGTATAGTTCATTAACCAATCTCCAACATGACTAGCAGTGGTTGGTGATGGAGCTCCAGTATGACTGGAAGTGACTAGACTAGTAGCAATGATGAGTTATGGCATTTGAGACCAAGGTCCTAGGAAATATTGGTTTTGAAACATTGCCCGCTAGGAAGGGTCCTCATTTACACCCTGTCTCTATCCAGAAAGGTAGTATCCTCTGCCTTATTTATCCAAATAGGTTTGTATGGGCATCATCACTAAAGTCTGTGAAGAGACAGAAGTATGATAAGGATTATTCAAGTGAGGATATATGTTTCCCCCATGTTAAGCGGTTCTGTTAAGAGGGTAGCCTGAATCGTAAAATTGATTCCCCCTGTATGAAAGACCCAAGGATATATGTTGACCCACCATGGGAAAAGTGTTCATAGGAACTAGCATGTCAGATGAAGGGTACAGGGATGGGGTGTAATAAGTAGAATAATCACCCACTTGAGTATTGGATCCTGAAAAGACATAGCTAGGAATGGATCCGTAAGAGGGTAGGTTCCAACCTACCATAGTGAGAGTTGGTTGAGGGACATGACTCCTATAAAATGAAGATGTAGTCGGCGTGGCCATGGTGCCCCTGGATTCAATGCTAGGATTCATATAAACAGTCGAGGGAGAGGATGGAAAGGGTGAAGGCACATTTGGAATATCAACGATAAAATTATTAGAGACCCAAGGCATGGAATGAGTGTCATAATTATGCATACTATTATGAAAAGAGGATGGATTCATCCCCATGAAATCAGTGAACATCATCGGGAGGGGTAGATGTAAAGGAGGGAGTCATAGGAACTCCACTCTCCATGATAAGGACAACTCAAAGCACGATATAAAAACTCAAAGGTATACTAATAATTAAAGAGCACACCGAAAATAATCAAATGGACAAAATGCACACAAACGAGATAAAGTGGATGGAAGGGGCCTCCCTGCCTAAAGTAGGTATGCCTCACCCAAGAGAGTCTTGAGACTCCCTGCTAAAGATTGTATGTATCAAAATCAATTATAAGGTCCCTCATGGGATTAACAACCAGTTGGTCAGATCCCCCTGTAGAGGTAATCCTCCATAAATGTTGTGTGTTGTCTGACCCTTATCTAACCCAAGGTACTTGCAGAATAACCCCTACAAGTAACCTATGTGGCACTTAAGTCAAGAAAATAAGCAACCATGGTATAACCAATGCACACACGAACAATTGTAAGTCAATTCCACCGTATGGGTGGGATAGAAAATCCTGAAACCTTGAAAGCACCACCTCTCACAGAGGTAAGGGAACTAGAAAGATCCCCATATACGAATAGATCTCCAGAAATATATCTAACGCTAAGAAGGTATTGGGGTGATATCCCTTCAACCGACCTAACTCGACCTCGTGCTTAAATCTAGTGTAAGCGGAGCCTCTTGATATTACTAATTATACAATGGATTTATCCACTCCCTTAGTTAGACACATATGTTGATTTAATATCATTGGAGAAGTTTACTCACAATATCCTATTCCAAGGCACTAAATCCTAAGCTAGTTTTTGTAGCCTAGAAAATAAAATAGTTACTAATCAATTGTAAATTATAGCATTAATTTTAATGGCCTTGCTTACTCAACAGGTGCGGTTGTGAAACTAGTGATGTTATGACTCATTGAGTAAAGTAAATAAATATGAATACAATGCATAGTCTTAACTTCAATTTCCAATGAATGATATGCTTCCTAAACATGCAATTTTCAATTCAATTCTTCAATTATAAATAATAATGCAATCTTTCTTTACATGCTCTAAGATAAATGACAAAGACTCAAGCAATAAAAATGCCAATCAATGTAAAATGCCTATCTTTCATATTTTCAATATAATAAAAATGAAAATGCAAGGACTAAACAATAGCATGATATATAGAATCTACTGTGTATAGATAGAGACAACTCAATGTTATAACCCTAAACTGCACTATCCCTGCTTACCTGGCATCAGGCCTACTCATGCCTCTTCCTAGCCAAAGCCATGCTAAACAATTCCTCAAAAAACCACTTAAATCAAGGAACCCGCGCCCTAACCTCTCACTGGGCGTGGGTGACCGCTTGCTGGCCTTCTACTGCACGCAGGTGACCGCGGGCTGACCCACTACAACCCGCGTTTACCTAACAAAGAAAAAAATTAGGAAAGTTTCCGCCGGGACACGAGGCTTTTTGTCAGCTAACTGGAACTCCCAGCCATGCATGGCTGAGAGTTCGCCAAAAAACCTAGCTCCTTCTAGCCTATAAAAGGAGGGGTAGGGGTACTATTCAAAGGAGGAAAAATCATAGCAAAGGAACTCTGCCAAATTGCCAAGCCAGTTTTGTCCCAACCCTTTAGCCTTGCCTCAAGCTTTAGGAGAAACTCAAGAAGCAACAGTTGGAGGACAAAAGAAGAGGAAG
>JASDQU010372002.1:5023-16925 GCA_032191745.1 Picea mariana | reverse complement strand
CAATCTGATCTCGCATGATCACTGAAATCACACAGGCACTGGTCCAATGAAAAGGAAGAAACAAATCAAGAAAGTTGCGGCCACATACTGATGTCTTCAAGTCTTATACACAATCCACCAAAAGTGCACGTCTACATCATGTGAATAAAGGATTTGAGGTTGAACACAATGAGGCTTCATTTGTTTATCAATCATTGAGTTATATTGTTAAAAAACATGAGACAATCTACCGATGATGAAATTAGGTATCAAGGCACCGAGTACATTATTACAATTGTGAATAAAAGAGTCGGGGTCGAACACTTGAAGAATCCATCGATCAGGAGACATTGATGTATTCCCAATTGTCGATGGCGAGAGAACCTGCGTACTCATAAGACTCTGGGTCTCATTTCCAACATAGATGAGCTTAATTCGATGGAAGGAGACCCATTGAAATGAGATCATTAAGCCATCTCTCATCATTCAGCACAAGGTACATTGAAGGAGCTTGATTATTTGGAGGAAATCGGTCGAAGAACATGTTCACGAACCAACGAACCTATGTGTATTTTTCATGTTCCAAGTGCAGGCGGTACATGAAAAGGATGCTATGAATAGAAACCAATGAGGAAAATTGCTGGCAAAGGCAAGGAAACCACCAATAAGGCTAATGGAATCCAAGACACTGCATGAATCCCAATGTGTGAATAGATGTCTTACTGTTGAACATAAGAGAAACCACCCAGTCAATGACCAGTGATGAAATGTCGACTGTTGGGTTCAAGGTTACCTACTAATGAAGAAACTAGGACCAGGGTGCATAATAAGACTACAACTTCATGTGATTATGAGACAAACTGAGTTTATCGTCAACATTAAAACTCAATATTTCTAAGGAATGGACGACACAGGATGATAGACATCCTTTAAAGAAGAGAATGAGACATATAGAGGACTGTGGAATCATAGACTCAATTATGAAACCATGGGATGCATGAAGAATCAATCAAACTATCCATAGGGACTATAAGAGTAACCAGTCGGGGGAGAAAACCCTCTGTAATGTGCTCAACTTTCCTAAGTCCATGCTAAACCCAAAATTATGATGACAAGTTGACCCAACAACTTTGTGCTCTATTCAAAGGCGACACGACTATTGCCAGTATAATATAATACTCCCTTCCTTCCTGTCTTTTTTTGTTTTTTCATAGTCAAATGAATGCTATGATAAAGAGGAGGAAATGAGTGTCACAAGTAAGAAAAACTAGTTCCATTAGTGTAACATACCTATGCTCAATGCAAGGAGGTGCATGCAGGAGATGGACACTTGGGGGGATGTTACCTAATGGGTATAGGGTGTCAAGTTTCAAAGTATATAAATGAGGCTTTGCTTGGTTGAAGATGAAAAAATGTTGAAGCAAACAGTCTATAATGCAAAGAGATAAACAACTATAGGCTCAATACTGCAAGCAAGGGCATGATATGCAATCACAAATTAACACCAAAAAATGTACTTTTTCATAATCTTAGTCTACTTGGTGTGAAAAGGGGATAAACTTGTACCAAATAGACATATTTTCAAATCCAATTTATGAGTGTGAAAGAGACAACTTCACTCGACAATCTTTTAGCTTTTTGAAAATGAGTTGGAAAAGAGATTAACTAGGAATCACGGCCTTTCAAAACCAATTTAATGAGTGTGAAAGGGACAAATTCACTCCACAATCTTTTTTCTTTCTAGATTATTTGAAAAAGAGATTAACACAGACTCGCTTGGGAGTTTCTAGGAGGCAAGTCACGGGGGAGTCCAAAGATCCCGTGCTGGACTTCTGTGAAATTTCAGTATCTTATGAATAGCCAACACAAGCTTGGGAAAACCCAAAGATCTCTAATTCGAGGAGGATAAATTGCTAGCATAAGTTACCGTCTCCGTGATATATCGAATAATGTCTCTTACTTGAAAGGACATAGGAGGAGGGATTGGATACCCCACAAGACCATCCCAATCAAAGGGAACTTCTCCAATACTTGAAGGGAGAGTACTTAGGGAGAGTAAGACTCTCTCTTGTTCATAAGGTGCAGTATTAGAAATGCTAACGGCATGGTTGAAGGATGCATCACCCTAAAATAGGAGAGTTGGATTGACCATATATTACACTAGTACGACCACTTCTTCAACTCCAGTTTGAATAGGATATGTGATAACAGGTACAAGAGATAAATCACCCTTGAAAACAGGGGTGTGGTTAGGATAGGATTGAATCAACATGAATGTTGTGTCAATCAATGAAGAAACAGGGTGTGGTGAAACCATAGATGCCTAAGAACCCGAAGGGCCCTCATCTTAGAGCCACACTTCTTGTATCCCAGCAGTAGCAGGACACAAACAAATAAGGCGATTTCCTTCACAAGTCCTACAAAGTAATTTGGTCTTACGTCTGAAACATATAGGCTTATAAATCATATGAATTCCCCCAACATCATTTACAATGGTTGGTGAAAATCTCTCAGTGTGACTGGTAGAGGTGAGAGAGTAATCCCCCACATGAGGTATACAGTTTGGAGATGTGACATCGATATGACTCATGGATACTAGAGTGATGCCCCCAACATGAAGACCAGAGGCTGGTTGCAGGTCTTCAACATGACTTGTAGAGGTCATCAACCCATCTCCAACATGACTAGCAATGGTTGGTGATGGAGGTACAATATGACTGGCAGTGACTATACTAGTGGCAGTGAGAAGTTGTGGAATTCCAGACAAAGGTCCTAGGAAATATTGGTTTTGAAACATTGTCGGTGAGGAAGGGTCCAAGTTTACACCCTGTCTCTATCAGGAAAGGTACTATCCTCCACCTAATTGATCCAAAGAGGTTTGTATGGGAATCATCAGTAAATTTTGTGAAGAGATGGAAGTATGATAAGGATTATTCAAGTGAGTATATATGTTTCCCCCATGTGAAGGGGTTCCGTGAAGAGGGTATCCCGAACTGTAAAAATGATTCCCCCCATATCAAAGACCCGGGGATATATGTGGACCCTCCATGGGAAAAGTGTTCATAGGAACTAGCATGGTAGACAAAGGGTACACATATGGGGTGTAATAAATAGAATAATCACCCATTTGAGTATTGTCTCCTGAAAAAACATAGCTAGGACTGGATCCGTAAGAGGGGAGGTTCCAACCTCCCATAGTGAGAGTTGGTTGAGGGACATGAATCCTATCAAATGAAGATGTAGATGTTGGGGACATGGTCTCCCTGTATCTAATCCTAGGATTCAAATAAGTGGTTGAGGCAGAGGATGGAAAGGGTGAAGGAAAATTTGGCATATCAACAGGAAAATGATTAGAGACTCAAGGCATGGACTTAGTGTCTTAATTCTGCATACTATTATGAAAATTGAACGAATTTGTCCCCATGAAATGAGTGAACATCATGTCGGGGGGGGTAGTAGTAAAGGAGGGAATCATAGGAACTCAACTCTCCATGATAACGACATCTCAAAGCATGATATAAAATCTCAAAGGTCTACTAATAATTAAATAGCACATCAAAAATAATCAAATGACCAAAATGCACACAAACAAGATAAAGTGTCTAAAAGGGGCCTCCCTCCCTAAAGTAGGTATGTCTCACCCAAGAGGGGCTTGATACTCCCTACTAAAGATTGGAGGTATCAGAATAAGTTATAAGGGCCCTTATGGGCTTAACAATAGTCGGTCATATCCCCCCAGAGAGGTAATCCTCAAAGGTTGTGTGTTGTCTAACCCTTATCTGACCTAGAGTACCTGTAGAATAACCCCTGCAAGTAACCTATGTGGAACCTAATTCAATCATCTAAGAAACCATGATATAATTGATGCACAGGCGAACAATCATAAGTCAGGTCCACCATATGGGTAGGGTAGCAAATCCTGAAACCTTGAAAGCATTGCTTCTCACAGAGGTAAGGGCACTAGCAAGATAACCATATACAAAGAGATCCCCTGAAATATATCTGACGCTAAGAAGATATCGGGGGGATATCCCTTCAACCGACCTCACCTGACCTCATGCTTAACTCTAGTGTCAGTAGAGCCTCCTAATATTACTGATTATACAATGGATTTCTCCACTCCCTTAGTAATACACATATGTTGATTTAATATCCTTGGAGAAGTTTACTCACAAAATCCTATTCTAAGGAACTAAATCCTAAGCTAGTTTGTGCACCCTAGAAAATAAAATCGTTACTAATCAATTTTAAATTATAGTGTTAATTTTAATGGTCGTTCTTACTCAAAATGTGCAGTCATGAAACGAGTGATGTTATGACTCTGCGAGTAAAGTAAATGAATATGAATACAATGCAAAGTCCTAACTTCAATTTCCAATGAATGATATGCTTCCTAAACATGCAATTTTTAATTCAATTATGCAATTCTAAATAAAAATGAAATATTTATTTACATGCACTAAGATAAATGGCTAAGACTCAAGAGATGAAAATGCCAATCAATGTAAAATGCCTATTTTTTGTATTTTCAATATAAGAAAAATGAAAATGCAAGGACTGAACAACAACGTTATATATAGACTCTATTGTGTATAGATAGAGAAAACTCAAGTAGGATATCAAGGAGAAGAATAGCCATCCCGATGTACAAGGAAAATCAAAATGAAAAGATGATGAGAAAGACACCACCCAAAAATTCAACCAAAGACAGGTTTCCTGTCATTCCAAAAACACTTAATAATCACTACAGAGACCCAAGAACACTCAGCAATCATCAAAACCTACCCAACAACCACCAAACCTAGAAAACAAGCAACAAAGGTTTATGTATGTGACTGTTCAAGGGAAAAGCGTGTATGTATGCAGCTTGTAGAAGGACAACACACGTATGTACACAACTTTCAAGAAAAACCCCACGTATATGTGTCAAAAATTCAGCTAGNAAAGGAGGGAATCATAGGAACTCAACTCTCCATGATAATGACATCTCAAAGCATGATATAAAATCTCAAAGGTCTACTAATAATTAAATAGCACATCAAAAATAATCAAATGACCAAAATGCACACAAACAAGATAAAGTGTCTGAAAGGGGCCTCCCTCCCTAAAGTAGGTATGTCTCACCCAAGAGGGGCCTGATACTCCCTACTAAAGATTAGAGGTATCAGAATCAATTATAAGGGCCCTTATGGGCTTAACAATAGTCGGTCATATCCCCTCAGAGAGGTAATCCTCAAAGGTTGTGTGTTTTCTAACCCTTATCTGACCTAGGGTACCTGTAGAATAACCCCTGCAAGTAACCTATGTGGAACCTAATTCAATCATCTAAGAAACCATGATATAATCAATGCACAGGTGAACAATCGTAAGTCAGGTCCACCATATGGGTAGGGTAGCAAATCCTGAAACCTTGAAAGCACTACCTCTCACAGAGGTAAGGGCACTAGCAAGATAACCATATACAAAGAGATCCCCTGAAATATATTTGATGCTAAGAAGATATCAGGGGGATATCCCTTCAACCGACCTCATGTGACCTCATGCTTAACTCTAGTGTCAGCAGAGCCTCCTAATATTACTGATTATACAATGGATTTCTCCACTCCCTTAGTAATACACATATGTTGATTTAATATCCTTGGAGAAGTTTACTCACAAAATCCTATTCTAAGCAACTAAATCCTAAGCTAGTTTGTGCACCCTAGAAAATAAAATCGTTACTAATCAATTTTAAATTATAGTGTTAATTTTAATGGTCGTTCTTACTCAAAATGTGCAGTCATGAAACGAGCGATTTTATGACTCTGCGAGTAAAGTAAATGAATATGAATACAATGCAAAGTCCTAACTTCAATTTCCAATGAATGATATGCTTCCTAAACATGCAATTTTTAATTCAATTATGCAATTCTAAATAAAAATGAAATATTTATTTACATGCACTAAGATAAATGGCTAAGACTTAAGAGATGAAAATGCCAATCAATGTAAAATGCCTATTTTTTGTATTTTCAATATAAGAAAAATGAAAATGCAAGGACTGAACAACAACGTTATATATAGACTCTATTGTGTATAGACAGAGAAAACTCAAGTAGGATATCAAGGAGAAGAATAGCCATCCCGATGTATAAGGAAAATCAAAATGAAAATATGATGAGAAAGACACCACCCAAAAATTCAACCAAAGACAGGTTTCCTGTCATTCCAGAGACACTTAATAATCACTACAGAGACCCAAGAAGACTCAACAATTATCAAAACCTACCCAACAACCACCAAACCTAGAAAACAAGAAAAAAAGGTTTATGTATGTGACTGTTCAAGGGAAAAGCATGTATGTATGCAGCTTGTAGAAGGACAACACACGTATGTACACAACTTTCAAGAAAAACCCCACGTATATGTGTCAAAAATTCAGCTAGGCTAAGGAGAGGGTTGAAAGACTCATACCTAGAGTGAACAAAGGCTGTCAAGAAATCATACAACAACAAAATCAATATGAATGAGATCAATCTAAGGATAAAAATACTCCAAACCCCCAAAAAAGAAGACTCAATCCACAGTATGGTCACCAATTCTGTTACGAGGAAAATCTCTCTATGGGTAGGGGTAAACCACAACAGATGAAAATGACTGTAGAAATAAAATCTACTCTCAAGTATGTGATATAAACAAATATGCTAGCAAGACAATATAAAAGTCCTACCTTGTCTGGATGTTCATTGAAGTCCACCATTGAGCACTTGACCGAAAGCAATACATCTGCAACTAGTCCTCAACAACCAAGCAATGCAAACATATCATCATGATATATAATGATAATACATTCAATAGCATAATCCATCGACATTCATAACAAATATGACCATGGAATAATAATTCAAATATTTGCAAGATATCAATTGGATGAAAAGAGAGTATTTCTATTAAGACATAATCAACATAAGTGAATAAGTTACAGACTTCCATGTCAGCACGGTTCAGAACTGAGAAACTAAGTTCCTTCCAGTTGGGCCTCCACCACTTCAATCCTCCACCAAAGGCAAGTTCATATAAGAGAGACTATAAATTTCTCAATCAATAAGGGAAGAGATTGGAGATGAAATCTATGTTCATACTTAAAGGACAAAGGGATGTAGACTCAATGTGAAGAGAATAATTCCTCTAGAGTACCTTTTCTCTCAAAGTTGAATTATTTATCCTCCTTTCCATAGCTCAGAATTGGCCTTTCAAGTGGAACTGAAGGGTCGAGTTAGAATGTTTCCAGTATATGGAAGGCCAAGGATCATTGGTCTCGTGACGTGACATGGAAAATCAACACCATTTTTCAATTTTTGGCACATTTTCCAATGTATGTGGGCTATTGTAGTGTAATCTATGTAAATACATGTTGTATAGAAGGCAAGGTGAGTATATGTGGAAAATTTTTATTTTTGGTTTTGGGATTTATAAAAATGGATTACAAGTCTACATAGAGAAATGGAAAAAGGTCTTATCTGCAAGATTGCATGGGGTGAGGAAAATATTGTTATAACAGATGCCCCATAATGTGTAAGGTCAGAGGAGTATCTATGATGTCCGAAATACATTATAAAAACCCAGAAGTGGAGTAATGGGGACCCAACTCGAAGAACTAGTTTCTCATTACAATCTGTATTAACTTTGCGTACATGGCTGCCAATTTGAATTACACTACAGATCCATGTGAAAATATACAAAACAATTGTTCATGGCCATGAATAGGAAAATACAAATGTGGTTACATGCCAAATGTTTTCATAGTCACGAACAAGTCCCAATAGAACTAGTCTCAAAATCAATCTGAGACATTGATGTATTCCCAACTGTCGATGGCGAGAGAGCCTGCCACCAATGACTACAAGCCTCCAGGTACTCATAAAACTCTAGATCTCGTTTCCATAATAGATGAGATGAATTCAATGGAAGGAGACCCATTGAAAGGAGAACATTGAGGCTTCTCTCATCATTCAACATGAGGTACAAAGAAGGAGCTTGATGATTTGGTGGAAATTCGACCAAGAACATGGTCACAAAAAAATGAACTTGTGTGTCTTTCATGTGTGCCAAGTGCAAGAAATAGATGAAAAATACCCTCTGAATAACAACCAATCATAAAAAGTACTGACAAAAGAGAGGAACCCACCAATAAGGCTAATGGCATCCAAGGCACTGCACAAATCCCAATGTGTGAATAGATGTCTTGTCGTCGAACATAAGGGAAACTACCTAGTCAACGACCAATGATGAAATGTTGACTATTGGGTTCAAGGTTATCTACTAATGAGGAAAGTAGGACCAGGGTGCGTAATAGGACTACAAATTAATGTGATTCTGAGACTAAACAAGGGTATGGATGACATGCAAAGTCAATATTTATGAGGAATCATGGACATAGGTTGATAGAAATCCTTTGAACAAGAGCATGAGACATATAGATGACTCCGACAACATAGACTCAATGATGAAACCATGAGATGCAGGAGGCATCAATCAAACTCTCCATAGGGACTAGAAGAGTAACCATTCGGGGGAGAAAGCTCTCGGTAATAAGCTTAGCTTCCTAAGGAAATGCTAAACCCAAAATTATGATGACAAGTGGACTCAACAACATTCTTCTTTGTTCAAAGGTGACATGACTACTACCAATATAAGATAATACTCCCTTCCTGCCCATCTTTTTTTATTTTTTCATAGTCAAATGAATGTTATGATATAGAGGAGGAAATGAGTGTCGCAAGTAAGAAAAACTAGTTCCAACAATGTAACATACCTATGCTCAATGCAAGGAGGTGCATGTGGGAGATGGACACTCAGGGGAATGTTCCCTCCTTGGTATTGGGTGTCAAGTTGCAAAGCATATAAACGAGGATCTTCTTGGTTGAGGATACAAAACTCTTGAAGCAAACAGTCTATAACATAAAGCGAGAACCAACTATAGGCTCAACACTGCAAGCAAGGGCATGATATGCAGTCACACCTTAATGCCAAAAAATGTATTTTTTCATCATATTAGTCTACTTGGTGTGAAAAAGGGATAAAATTGTACCAAATAGACATATTTTCAAATCCAATTTACGAATGTGAAAGAGACAAGTTCACTTGACAATCTTTTCTCTTTTTGAAAACGAGTTGGAAAAGAGATTAACTAGGACTCATGACCTTTCAAGTCCAATTTAATGAGTGTGAAAGGGACAAATTCACTCAACAATATTTTCATTTTTTAGACGAGTCGAAAAAGAGCTTAACGCAGACTCACTTGGGATTTTCTAGGTGGCAAGTCACGGGGGATGCTAAGGCTCCCGTGTTGGACTTTTGTTAAATGTTAGTATCTTACTAATAGCCAACACAATCTTGGGAAAAACCAAAGCTCTCCAAGTCGAGGAGGAACAAATTGCTAGCAGAGGTTACGGTCTCTGTGATATATCAGATAATGTATCTTACTTGAAAGGACATAGGCAGAGGCATTAGATACCCCACAAGACCATCCCAATAAAAGGGAACTTCTCCAAGACTTGAAGGGAGAGTACTTGGGGAGAGTAAACTCTCTTGTAACTTGTTCATAAGGTGAAATATCATAAATTCTAATGACATGGTTGAAGGATGCATCACTCTCCAAAAGGAGAGTTGGATTGACCAGAGATTGAACTGGTATGACCACTTCTTCAACTCTAGGTTGAATAGGACGCATGATAACATGGACAGGTGACAAATCAGCCTTGACAATGGGAGTGTGGTCAGGAGAGGATTGCATCGGGATGAATGTCATGTCAATCAATGAATAAAAAGAGTGTGGGGAAACCACAAATGCCTATTGAGGGGTCCTAAATCCCTTTAACTCAACATCAGGAACCAAACCCACCACTGAGGCCCAATTAGAATCTACATCGTTTAATAGTGGAATGGTTCTCTAGATCTTGCAATCCGTCCAAATAATCGATGGGATTTATGTTTTCTAATGAAATTTTCTCCTTCAGTTCGGACGTTCTCTTTTTGCATTTTCTCTTATAGGTGGGACCGATACAAGATAAGAGCCGATATAAACCAACTGGGTAACAAGGTGGGGAAAATTAACTGCTGGAGAAGGATGAGCTTGGGATAACCCTTTCACTCTATCATGTAGACAAGCATTCTCGACCTCAGGCCTATTAATAATACATGAACCTATTGGTGTTCAAATTATTGACCGAGACACAATTTATCATGAGAAAACATCCATGCGATAAACAATGGCAAGAAAAATAGTTTCCTTAACTCTAATCATCAATCACATAGTAACACAATGATTTACTTTCATAGTTAAAGATAATAACTATAAAAACATTGAATCAGATAACTTATCAACAAGTTTAGAAGTTCTTACTCATTACAACATACATTCATGAGATGAAATCAGAAATAATTCTTCTCCACAATCAATCATACACACTTTTGATGAAAACAAAAACTTGTCTCTGGTCCTAAACATGACTTCTCAATTAAGGCAGCTTCTAAATAGTTCTTTACAAATCCAAAAAAAAAGGGTCTTTGCAAAAACCATTGACCGTTTCTAACAGTTCGATCCTCCTATTTATAACATACTATTAACTAAAAATAACTTTTAAAGTGTAGTTAAGTAAAACAAAAACTCCCCACATGGTGCTTTCCTCTATCAGTCTTCAAAAAGTTATCAAATGATCTAACTTGAGTGGATGACTCTTCTCATACTTCGACCACTTGACGAAGAGATCCTCGCATGTGTTAGCATACAAGAATCTATGTTGTACCATTAGGGCCGAAAGGATATCTCTTATCTCCATCGCATGTGCCCGATACTCGACTATTCTGTCACTTAATTGTTGTAGCATGGCTAGATCTTTGATTGTGTGCTCCATGAACTAACACACCTATCATGGTGCCATGTTTGCCACATTCGCTATTTCTACGGACCATGATGAGTCTTGTTCAACATGTGATTTGACTATGTTGCAAAAGTCGACAAAGTCATCGAGTGTGCCAAATTCAGGGAGGTCGATGTCTTTCACTGCCCGGTTGATCTTGGTCCAGATTTTATCACACTCAACCCATTTCTCTTGGACTTCTCGATGAGGTTCCTGAGCCATTTTTACCCAATATTCGGTCTATTTCCTTATGCGGTCGATGTTGCTTTCTCTTAGCACCTAGATGTCGTTCTCTTCAGTGTCTCGGTCCTTTTTCACCACACTGATATAGTTAATCCTTTCCACATATTTGTGCGCTTTCTCATACCACCCAAGGATGATTTTAGGGGCTAAATTTCGCTCATGGGCTAAGTTTCCATGGTTTTTCCAAAAGTGAGATTTGCTATTTTAAAAATGATTCGCCCAAATTATATAGGATAAAATTATTTTACCTTAAAAATTGCCAAAAGTTTATAAAAACTATATAAAATACTTAGAAAATTGAATATTTTTAGAAAAATATCGCCAAACATTTATAGTTGACATATGAAGGATTAGTAAGATTTGCCAAGGTTTCTACATTTTAAAATAAATTTCCATCCTTAAAATCATCCCTGGTACCACCTCTCCATATCCTTTCACTTCGCGAGTGCCATTATGGTGTCTTCTTGAATCTCGACTATCCTTGTAGTGAATAGGTGTCACACATCTATAATTTTTTTGTAGGCCTTCTGGAATTTACCTCTCAGGGACACTGCGACATGTGTGGTGTCCTAGTAATATTTCACCAAGTGGTGCAAATGTTCCAATTTCTTCAGAGTAGAAACCAACTCCTCTTCATCCCTTTTATCTCAGTCTAGGGTGGAATTTGTGATTGCCATCCCTACGTCAATAAATTCGGATGTCTTGGCATGCTCTGTGTTGATCAAATTTTCCTTTGTGGTGATGAGGATGGAGAGATATAGAGTGATCCTCCTCTTCTT
>JASDQU010372001.1:141040-161736 GCA_032191745.1 Picea mariana | reverse complement strand
GTTTTTATTTTTGTTCCTATGCTCATAGTTTCATTTAGTTTTTGTTTAATCCTTGTTAATAGCTTTGTTGTTTTCTTTCTAACTTTTTACCATATAGCTGTCATGACTAGCAGAGCCCAACTAGGCATGTAAGTGCTCTTATTTTGCTCATCAAACGACGAAAAGAGTGCAAACACATGAGATCCCATTAGAACTTCAAAGTTAAGAACACTCAGGCTAGAGTAGTATTGGGATGGGTGACTACCCAGGAAGTCTTAGTGTTTTACATGCCTATGGCATTTTATAAACTTAGTCCAATTTATCCCACATGAATCATGGGAATTGTTCTCCTCTCACTTTCTCATATATAATTGAGGTGAAGGAGGCCCTTTAAACATGCAATGGAGTGTGATGTAAATCTTGTTGCAAATTAAGAATAGCCAACATCTCTTTCTTTTCAGAGATAGGCTACCCCATTCTACTATTTTGTGTTCTAGAATGTTTTTATCTCTTGTTCTTTAATAGAAGTTGATTTTCACTATATTTATGTGTTCTCTGCATTATCTCTTTGTATTTCCTTGTTATATATCGGTTGTATTCTTGTCTTCATGTTATTCTTAAAATAATTCGGATTGGTGGTATCAGAGTAGTCTTCTCCTTGTCATTTGTTAGAGAAGGTCCCCGACAAGGTCAGGGTATAGATATTTGGTTATTGAGATAGTTTCTCTTGAGGAAAATGACTCTCGCTATCCCAAGAGACCTCCCATGGTGGAAGAAAAGAGAGACGACAGAGAAGGATATCCTTTCAATACATTTCTTGAGGAATCCCTCAGGAAACAAAGGAATGATATGATGGAAAACTTCTCGCATATCCTTCAAATAATACCGATGGTAGTAGTGGAGGAATATTCGACAAGAATCCATTTCGCAAGTATGATTCCCTTCAAGGTACAAGTCAATTTTGATATCCCCTTATTTGAAGGCCAGATAGATGTAGATGCTCTAGAAAAATGGTTAAATTTTCTATAAGGTTATTACTCTATCCAAAACAAAATCGACAGTGAAAAGATCACCTTCGCGCTCCTTAAATCCCTTCCCCATGTCAGAGCTTGGTGGGAAGGTTACTAGGAGAGGTACACCGCGAATGAATTTTCACTTTTTGGGAGAGAAAACACTTGGGAGACATTTTTAAATGCCCTAGAGGAGGAGTTATACCCTATCAAAAACTATGATAATCAATACATGAGATGGACAAATCTGCATCAAAAGAGAGACTAGATGGTGTTAGAGTACACCAACATATTTCATACCTTGTGCTCAAAGATGGGTATCAAAGACTCTGAGTGGCACCTAGTTTTGAAGTACCGCAATGGTCTACACAGGTACATCTAAACATAGATGGATTTCTTGGACATCTCCTCACTAGGAGTTTCTTATCGATATGCAATAAAAATTGAGTAGAAATTCAAGCAACAAAGTAAGTCAGAGAAGCATGGACAGAACAAGGAAGGAAAACCTCAAGAGAGCTAGTCCCAGATGCAGTCAAAGAATGGTAACGAGAATTCTAAGAAAGACACTAGAAAGTGGTGTGATTTCCACAATATCCCTTGGCACAACACTGATGAATTTCACTTAATACAATCATTGGTGTACATGCTCAAAGACAAAGATATGCACCCCGAATTGTACCCTGATTCAGAAAATAAGTCCAGTTGCGACACTAAAAATGGGTTCTACATCAATGACCTCCTATTTTCTGAAGTGGACCCCACTACATTTTATTGTTGATAGTGGAAGCCAAAAGAACATCATCTTAGAAGAGGCTGTCAAGTAGTTGGATTTTCCAAAAACACCACACCCACAACCATACAACATCAGGTGGATTCACCAAGGTCAATATCTTCATGTCAGGTAACAATGTTGCATGTCCTACGACATCAATCCATTCAAGGATGAGGTATTGTGTGTTGTTTCCCCATTGGAAGTCTTTTATGTTCTATTAGGAAAGCCATATATGTGGAGGTGTCATGCTATTTATGAGTCTCAACCTCATAGTGTGATTGTTACTCTGGCGGGTCATCTATACAGGATAACATAGGTAGTTCCAAAAATTGTCCCACCAAATCTAGAGTAGTAATGTGATGGATGACCGCTCGGGAAGTCCTAGTGTTTTACATGCCTATGGAATTTTATAAACTTAGTCCAATTTATCCCACATGCATCATGGGAATTGTTCTCCTCTCACTCTCTCATATATAATTGAGGTGAAGAAGGCCCTTTAAGCATGTAATGGAGTGTGATGTAAATATTGTTGCGAATGAAGTGCAACCAACATCTCTTTCTTTTCAGAGATAGGCTTCCCCATTCTGCCAGTTTGTGTTCTACAATGTTTTTCTCTCTTGTTCATTAATAAAATTTGTTTTTCACTATATTTTTGTGTTCTCCGCATTATCTTTGTGTATTTCCTTGTTATATATCGGTTATATTATTTTCTTCATGTCGTTCTTAAAATAAGCCGGATCATCCCCTCCGCCACCAGAGTTGATGAGTTGTGCCATAATTACATCTTAATTAGAAAATACTTTAGGTGATTTCTCCCACATACCATCGATCCACTGATATTTCTAATGATTTTTTCGTTTTAATGTTTCTATGGAGCTTTAATGACTTGTCACACTAGCCGTCCAACTGTCTTTTTCTTGCCTGACTGTGTTTAACAATCTTGTCGTGCCAACCTACGCAGTAATGCGTTGCTCATTGTAGGTGGGTCTATCCATATCTTTTCATTGAACTTTACGTAGTATTCACTTTGTGTAAGATAATCAATCGAACTACACAAGTTCTTCTACGATGGTATTCGACTCACTCTTTTTCTTTCTCCTATCGCTACCCTTTTTTTGGTTTTTTCTTTCCCTTTTTTTTGTGATAATATGGTACACCTACTATAATATAGGGGTTTTGCATTGCCAAGGTCATTGCACAGATGGTTGACTATCTCTATGGAGATTCAGATGACTTCCATTCACCCTTCCATCCAAACTTTGTTCATCAAAGGTTCCCAACCACACATCACATGTCTCTGTTATCTATTGGATTACATATGGCCCTAACCAATGCATGCAAAACTTCTTTGGGTGTTGTAGATACTTACTGTTCTAGAGTAGTACCAAGTCACCTACTTGTAAATTCTTGGTTTTAATATGTCGATCATTCTAGGCCTTCTCTCTAGATTTTTGTACCTATTGATGGAATTTGGGAAAAACTATGTCCTCCTCAAGATGGACTAACTGTGTCAATATCTCCTTTATAACACTTGTGTCTGAGATCTCAATGATGGATGCAAAGCACAAAATAGGTACAATGAACTCAATTGGAATTATTTCTTCTTGGCCATATACCAATCGGAATGGTGTCTTCCCTGTGTTTTTCTTACTTGTAGTTCTGTATGCCCATAGTATCGCAGGGATGTGTAATTCACAATCGTCGCGTCTGACATTGTAGATATTTTTCAAAGCATTCTCCAAAATTTTATTGAAAGTTTCTACTGTTCCATTATCCTAAGGGTGATATGGTGTACTTTTCTGATGATGAATATGAAATTCCTCAGTTAATACAACAATGGTCTGGTTAATAAAGTGTGTACCTTGATCACTAAGTAGTATGCACAAAAATCCAAACTTGATGACTACATTCTCAAATAGAAACTACACAGTAGTCTCTACAGTGCAATCAATGACTGGTGTTGCTTCCACCCACCTGGTTAAATACTCAGTCGTAGTGATGATGTATCTTTCTCATGATATACTTTCTTTTGGGTTGATTGCACCCACAAAATCAATAACCCACTTATCGAATTCTTGCAACGTGACTTGTGGATTTAAGGGAATTTTAACACATCGATATGGTTTACCCACTCTTTGGCATACATCGAAGGACTGACAATACTCCTTCGCATCCTTGAATAGTGTAGGCCAGAAAATCCATATGCATAAAATATTATGTGTCATTTATTTACCTGCGTAATGTCCTCCAACAATCTCGTCGTGTGTGTCCTCCAATATAGCTTGTCTTTTGTGTTCCAATACACAACGTCTGAAGATTCCATTTTCCCCTAACTTATACAAACTCCATGAAATTAGTTGATAGTATGTTTCCTTGACTACCAATTGTTTCTTTTGCACTACCGTCATGTCAAAGGGAGCCACACCTGTATGTAGAAACTCCACAATGTCCACACAATAGTCATCCACCATCCTAACTGCGAATAATTGTGCATCTGAAATAATAGAATCTAAATTACTTGCATCCTCTCCTGCCAATATCCATGAGAGATGATATGGTTCTGCACTCAGTTTCTAGGGTTTGACGATGACCTCAAAACCATATTCCTAAAATAGTAATAACCATCTTCATATTCTTCCTCCTAATATAGGATTATTGACTAAATATTTCAATGCAAAATGGTCTGTGTACATCTTGAAGTGAGACCAAAGTAGATAATGTTGTAACTTTTGGAGTGCATAGACCATGTCCAATCCTTCTCATTCTTTAGTGGTGTAATTATTTTAAGATATAGACAGTTTCCTACTCACAAACACAATCAGATGATTGATCACCCCTTCTCTTGGCTATGAGAGCATTGCGCCCAGTGTGATGGATGATGCATCGACATGGACATGGAACTCTTTGTCCCAATATGGGAATACTAAAATGGGTTCAGTGACCAGTTTCTATTTCAGTGTGTCCAACCCCTTCTGGAAATCCTCATTGCATTGAAACTTGACTTCTTTCTTTAGGAGTTTTTCCATGGGTGTTGTAATCTACACGTAGCCTTTAATAAATTTCCTGTAATAACTTGTATGTCCCAACATTTCTGTTATATTTCTAACTGAGGTTGGCAGTGCTAAATCTAGAATGAAGATGATCTTGGATGGGTTAACCAATAGGCCTTGCTTGCATACTACGTGTCCTATTAGAATTCCAAATTGTGCAAGAAAGATAAATTTCTTCAAGTTCAGTGAAATCTGACATTGTATGCATCGATATAGCATCAATATAAGTACTTATATATGATCCTAGAGTAAACTAAACATCATCCAATCATCCAAATAAACTTTCAAAAATTTATGGATGAAATCCTTGAATGTTGCTACTATCACTCTAGAAAATCTTGTAGGGGCATTCTTTAATCCAAATGGCATCACTATGTACTGATAACTTCCCCATTCTATCACAAAGGTCGTTTTGTATTTGTCCTCCTATGCAATTTTGATCTGATGATACCCTGAGAATCCATGAATGAATGAATACACTTATTGACCCCCTACTTTCTTGAGTACTTCATCAATGAATGGAGTTGGGAATGGGTCATCTAAGAATGCATCATTCAACTTCCTTAAGTCAATGAAAATCCTAATCCCTCTAGTCTTCTTGTCCTGCACCACCATAGGGATAATACATTTGTATTATTAGACTAGTTCAATGATTCCTGCATCAAGCATTCTATCTATTTCAGCCTTACCTTTCTCCTTATACCTTGGGTTCAACTTGTATGGTCTCTGTCATATTGGCTTAGCTCCAGGTTTTAGTGGAATCTTCATCTCCCCTAATTCACCTGCTATCCCTCTCATCTTTGAGAATGTATATGGAAATAGGTCATGATATTTTTGTAATACATCTGCCAATTTCTCTATTGTCTCATCATTCCAATAGTCTCCTATATGAACAAACTTAGGGTTATCCATTTTCCTAATGTTGACTTTCTTTGTCTTTATGGGTTGTGTATATGCAACAGATACTAGATTTGGCACTTCGAATGTGCATGTTCCTTCTATCTCTGGTACCTGTACATTCCTGGGATCCCCTTCTTTGCATTCCTCCTCCATGACATTATAGAATTCCAATATCTTATGGACCGCTAGGTTGGATCTTTACACAGTGTCTAAGGGTTCTCCTTCCATTGATTCTATGTTTGATAATATCTTAGTTCAGATGGCCTATAGTGCTTCTTGTATGGAGGGAGATTCATTTTCAAATGTGAATATGAGTTTGAATCTCTGGACCAATCCTTCCCATGTTGTTGTCTCTCTTATCATGTCCAATTCTAAATACCAATTCCTCATAATTGTATCCAACGTGTGTATGAATCGGTGTGTCCATTCTGTTTCTAATACTGAGCACCATAAAGCCTTACATGTTTCCACGTGATCCACCGAGTCACTTTATCCTATGTATTTTTTCACACTTACTTCTACTTCATGTGAAAAGAGTATCTACATGTGTCTATTGCACTATGCCCAGTCCTTAATATTCTTTCTGTGTGTGGCCCATCATATAGCTGGAGTTTCTTTTAAGATGACATCTAGTGCTAACAACCTCTATTGTTTAGGTACCTATAATTCAAATGATTTTATAAATAGATTAATCTCAGTTAGTCCATCATACCTAGGTGGGTCAGATAGGTATTTTCCAATCCAATGCAAAGATCAGTTTATACGGGCACATCTTCTAGTTGATACTTTATGCATCCGCTGCTACCAATTATCTATACCAACTTTTGAATATGATTCTCATGAACTAAAATTTTCCAACTAAGCACACCATTCATGGTTGGATCAATATAATCCTTCATCTGTGTAGTCATATTATATAAATTCTCCATGTCATTCTCTCTTGTTGACTCTATGTATGTCTTCCCTTCTGATGGGTCCAAGGGTGCAGTAACCTTTAAATCTCCAACCTCAAAGATCATCTCCCTTATTTTCAAGTTAATAATTTCCTAGTTATCAACTACCCATTCTAGTCCCATTAAATCTGGATATGGTTGACTATCATATACAATCTCAATAACTTCAAAATCCACCATGTTGCACACCGCATCTATGTTTACAGGTGCTTTCGTTAGTCATCTAATCGAGACTATATTATGTTGATTTGCAAGCCTTAACTAGATAGGGGACCATATTAATTATGGTTCTCCCATCATCTCCCATGTATTCTTAAGTAGGACATTCACATTTGGTCCTAAGTCTAGAATAACATTATCCACATCGTATTCTCTGATCTATGCATTAAACTTAAATTCCTCGTTGGTTCTCTTTCTGCACAATACCTGATTTACCATTCATTGTGTGACATGGGCATCCCTTCCTTTTGCACAATGATCAATCATGTTGTATAATAGACTAAGTTAACTTCAATCTCTCATCAGTTGTATACAACTTTTTAAGAATTTGGTTAGTGTAATTACTTGTGCACTTGACTTTTCAGGTGCCATTGTGTCTTCTGGATGAGGTAGCGATGATGTGGATGCTTCCCCATGTGGTTCAAGTATTTATTTTTTTGCGCTATGATATGTATATTTTTCCTATTTTGGGTTGAATGTTGGCACAAGGCCCTCTAACTTCCTTACCCACTCCTCTATTTATTTTTCTTCAATTTCCATATCAGTTCTTGTACGATATCCTTCATGTGTAACAACTACGATTTTTGGTTCTTCACTACATTTTTCATCTTATACCATCTGTACATTCTGATTTTTATGTGGATTTTAATTTGGGTTGCCTCTAGCCTTCCATTTTCAAACTAGTTGGGGACAACCCTCTATTGCGTGATATGGCTCTCTACAATATGTGCATGTGTTACACGGGTTATGGAAATCTCGGGCCAAGTGTCCTGGTTAATTACAGTTATAACAAATAATCGACCCTCATCCTCCTCGACAAAAATTCCCTCGACCTTGGCCTCAGCCAAAATTTTCCCTGTTCCCCTGATTGAAAACTCTTTGTGGGTTATAATGCACACCACTCCAATTCGTGTATGTATTCACTTCCTAGATATTGTACATATCCGATGTGCGCTTCCTTAGTAGGTCGAATGTGCGACAATGCTTTTCTTCTTGTCCTACTGATTTGAAAAAATCACAAAACAAGTTCTTTGGAGAATTATGATATTTCGGGAGTAATGGAAGCTCAGTGGCATGATGACCCCATTTCTTACCTATATCATTGTATCCTCCTCTAGGTAGTGGGTTTGGTGCTCCTACTACCAAGTACTATGTTAATGCTAGGCACTCGTCCTTCTGGTGGCCCTTTGTCCTGCACTTGGTATGGCAATTGTTTTGTGTTTTTCCTTTCCCTTGGTAAGCTCAGTTATTTCAATTGTTAATGTGGATAATTTCATCTGAACTTGCGCCATTCCCCCAATGTCTTCTACTGGCAACGACTCTAGTTTCATCATGATTTCCAATGCCCTCGGTTGTGACGCAACCTTCTGCTGAATTACTGGTCTACAAATATGGGGTAGTAATATTGCAATGAACAACTCTTGATGTTGTCGATCTGCAATTTGAAAATTCATTCTCCCCATTCCATCCTTTAAGCACTAATCATAATCCCATACTGACTCTATTTGCACCTATTTGATCTCCTTTAGTTCAATAATATAATGTGATTCAGACTTCAACTTTTTGAACTCCTTTGATAACGCTTTCTTTATTTCTTCCAAAGTCCTAGCATGTCTAGTAGTTGTAATACCTTGTAACTTCATATACCATACTAGTGTAGGGCCCCTAAACATTTTCGCTAACTGCACAATGTTCACTGGTTTGTCCTATATTTGTTTTGTGGCCCAAACTATCTCACAGAAAAACAAGTGTTATTCTAGGTCCTCTGACCCTATTCCCTAAAAATCAGGAAGTATAAGATTATTATCTATCCCTGCCATGATGGTTTGTGTATTCCCTCCTCTTGGTGATGTTGATATACTATGATTTTGACTCTACGCACTACTCCCACATTTTATTTCGAATGGTATTGTTTTGTGCTCCTTGGATGACTATGATGGCTTTCGAAAAGTCTTCAAATTTTATTTCTGATTATGGTTACGCACATGGGGTCATGGATTCAACACAGGATCCTTTCTGAGTAGCACTTATCGACTCCTCTATTAATGGACTTCACTGACACCTCTCTTCTCCTCCTCCTAGATATCTGTTGACGGGCGAAATTGACCGTCCATCAACTGAGAGAGTGGAACTGGTCCGGGGTTGTCTAATAACCCAATTCGTTTGGAATGAACCACCCTGACGAGTTCAATGGCTCCGTTGGCCGCTCTAAGGTCGTAGGAAAACCAAAGAAGAGAAACTAATCTAAACTAATTAATCTAACTAAAACAAATAAAACAAACTATACTAACATAAAACTAAATAAAACAGACTAACTAAAACTAAATACAAGAAACTAAATTAACTAACAATAAATAAGAACAAACTAATATACTAATCTAATTAAAACAAACTACTAAATAAACTAACTAATCTACTATCTATATATACAAACTACTAATTACTATTACACTAACTCTAATAATTAACTATCTAATTACTAATTGAATTACAACTTATTCACAAATATACATTATCTACAATTTGTAGATTTGAATAAAACCTGTAAAAATAATTTTCTTTCTGCCCTAAGACAGCCAAAGATATATTTTTGATTTTATGATTTTATGAACAAGAAATAAAACTTACTAAAATTAAACGATCTAATATATTTACTGAAATTAAACAATCTAATATACTAATTCTACCTATAAATCTAACTAAACTTATATTTGATCTAAACTACTAATAAAAACAGTAAACAAACAAGTGACTAACTGACCTGGGAACGCTCCAAATTTGCCCTGTGTATGATGACTTCAAAGCTGGTCGGAGGAAGGAAACTTGCACCGGATGATCCAAGAGCTTCTTGTAAACGATAGGCTTCACTGCTCTTTAAGTTGTTTACAGGATAAACAAGACATAAAAAATCATAACAATTATATGATTTATAAATCTCTGCAATAAGGGAAACCTGTTATGCAAAAACTTATACTTAATAATCCAACTTATGAAGAAGAGAAATCTGTCGTTCACAAAATGAATCAAGCAATTGCTATGTTTTTTATACACTGGAAGAAATTAGATATGGGTTATATTGATTGAATTATATCATTTGCAAAAGACTAAGATAGCTAAAGTATTCATTAACCAAATGCAAATAGATACACATAAACATAAAACAAAATATTGATATCATGAAGAGCTAAAGCTGTAGCAGAATATCAAATTMTGTCTCAGTCTGTATTAAAATTCCATATCCTCGTTCTCCCACGAATGAGGATGATCATTATTACAAAAATAATAAGTATTTATAACTTTCTCCACAGGGTAAAACCTCCCTATGGATAGTATCAAACTGTTTACATAATCTGGGAAAATATCCCCAAGATCAACTAAACTAGGAAATTAAAATGCAGGTAAAATATCTCAAATATCCTCTAACTGCTCATCAAATCCAATGCAATTTCGAATTCATCTGCAATGAACCAAAAATAACAAGTTAGAAAGATATTTTATCAACAAAATAATAAAAATTTGATCCTACAGACTTAGCTACAGAATCATCTGATTCTGTAGCTAGTCTAAAATAACATACAGGATCAGAATTGAAATAAAATCAAATCTTTTTAAAAGAATTAAATCCAATTATCTTCCAATGATTACTTAAAAACGAATCAAAATGATTTTATCATTCATTATTAAATAGGATCAAAATGATTCAATTGAAAACAGAGATAGGAATACTCTATTCTTCTGTTACCACGAAATCGGGTAAATGAGTCAAAACCAAACAACAATAAGATTGTTTCATATCCAATTGAAAAACATATCATATGTAATTATTGAACAATAGATACAATCCGATCCAACAAAATCACTTTCCACCTGTTATAGTTATAACAATATAGCAAAAGATTCATATCGTTTAATCAAATACAAAGATAGAAAGACTGTTTCGATTATGTAACAACATCAACCAAAATTTGTCATAGATTTCGATCGTTGATCCTTGCATAGTCAACAGACAGGATCGATTAATTATGATCACAACCATAATAGAATCGACATAAGTGATAATTGTAAACTGGGCAAACAATCGAAACAAATCATGACTGAGTTTAATATAGAAATAAATCGTGAATCTGGATATAGTCAATCTCGTTCTTCGAATCAAATTCAAACAGAGTATCCATTTCCATTACGAATCCAACTGATAACACGGTCGAGCTAACAGTAAACCAATGCGAATTAACAGGCTGGGTTTTTATCACAATCGCTATGAATTGAATCTATTCATGATTTGGGTGCTTTGGTATAGAGTCACATTGGAAATGATCTGGATTGTACTCCTGTTGCCCGAAAGTTATATGGGACATAAAACCGTAACAATTAACCATATCAAAATTGTTTCCAATCATAGCATATGCATTATAACGAAATCAAAACGAAATGTGATTGTGTTCTAAATTGGATACGAGAAACAATTCCTGTCTTGAATAGGTATAAACAAATTCGATTGACAGCAGAGCATTCATTTTAATTCAATCAAACAAATCAAATCCACACCAAGTTCAATCAAATCGATGAAAATCCAATCGAAGCTAAACTGGGAAAACAAACTTCCATTCTAGTCAAAGCAATGCTATGTACAGAATGCATACAATGTAACAGAGCCAATCAATGCTGTAAAGAGAATTGTTTAAAACTAAATTCGAATTGTTACATAAACAAGTGATATCGAAATGTACATGTGTGATGCCGAGGCTGTTCAATTATGCCAACTTAGAATTCACGATAGCTGTTGCTGATTCCGCATTTTTAAACAAGTTGGAACCTGTCATCCTTTGTTTCTTATCAGTGGCTTGTAGCTTAGCCTTTTGACTAGTAAGCAGTGCAACCTGGTCCTCCAAAGAGTGAATTCTTGACTGGAGAATAGGAACATCTAGATAATAATGCTCTAACCACGAGCTACATTGATCATAGGGTGGCACTAGGGTTTTAGATAGAGCAGGAGAGGGTTTGGATAAATGACCAGGGGCTTCACAAGGCAACTTAATGCCTGGGTAGTTAGGGTCATCCTGTAGGCAAGGGGGTAGGTTTGTCACAAATTCATACGAGGGTTCGGCACACAAACCTTGCGAATAGGGGTATTCGCTAGCCAAGAAACGCTCCACTTCCGAATCAGAGTCCTCACTCAACATGATAGGGTTTGGATCGATAGGAGGTTTTGTCTTATTTATTGCCATCCGCAAAATTAAACGTGCATTCTTTTTCCCTTTAGTGTTTACAGTGGGTTCTACCTTGGGCTTTTTGCCCACAGGCTTAACAGTCTTGACACCTTTACTCACAGTATGGGGTAGGTCGGTAGGAAGGTCGGCCAACAGTTTGGGTAATAGGGTATGGTAGGGTACTAGAGGTACAAATTTGACCTCGCTCACCACTAGTTTTTCGACCTGTGTAGGGTTCGAATCCTCAAAATCATTTCGAGCAATGAAATTGCTCCAACAATCTCTGTGTAGACTCAAATAAGAGACAACAATAAGCTTAACCAACCCATAGTGAAAAAGGCTACTATCAGCCTAATTTCTTTTGTACTTCTTTGACATTTTAAATAGGCTTCTATGCAGATAGTAAGGCATATTGAGCTGATAACCCATAAAAACCATAAGCAAATGAAGGTGGTGTAAGAACACAAACCTGTATCGACCCTCGCAGGTGATAAACTGTTTGATTATCATCAATAAATCATGCCAACGTTGTTTAAGCATCGTTACTGGCAAACCTTTATCACAGGAGGTGATTTTTCGTGACAGGAAGAGCAATTTCCATGGGACCTCCTCTACTTTGCAATTATTGGACCATCGTTGTCCAATGGCAGGCAAACCCGTAGCAAGACTGATAAAATGTTCATCAATTTCCAATTGAACATCGCCGACCTTGGCTCGACAGCCATCAAAGGTCAAACAAATTGTCGAGCTACGCAGAGGTTAAAACCCTCGAATTTTTGTGTAAATGGCAGCCACCCATTTTCCTCGAGGTTACTGTGGGCACTGTCAAACGTCAATAGGGCCTAGCTCCCATTGGGTTCAGCTCGAACGACTGGGGCCATGGTGCGAGCACATGGTAAGGGTTTGGTTCAAATTTACCAATGCATAGGAATAGATGCATTCGTTCTAACAACAATGAATGATCAAAGAAGAGAGCATTAATGTGCGCATGTGAGGGTGGTGGAGTTATTCACCGCCATGCACAATAGTTATGGTAAAGTACAACCGCCAAGTTCAACCTCTGTTCAAACAATCATAGCATAGTTCAAAACCATATCGTCTGGCCAACCAAAGAATCAAATGGTGAGTGTTATGCCATCGCGCCAAAACAACTATAGTTTTTAAACCATGAATATTCAATGTGTAACCAACCCCAAATGTTAACCACGAGCCATTGTATAAATCAAAAGTTTTAAACCATTGTGCCAATCAATACTCATAAAATTGGCAAGCCAAGAGCTATAATAAGGATCACATCATATATATAAAAACAAAAATATGACCCGTATGCAATTCATAAAGATTAGGCAAGTCATAGTAAGTACAAATCTATATGTTCACTGCCTCACAAACTTAATAAAATCAAGTTATGCAATCAATATAAAAATGTCCAATGAGCATAGTTTAAAATTCCTTTCAGCCACATGTAGATAAACCAAAGGTAAGTGCCATAGAAAATATTGATAGCAAATCATGACAGTTTAAATAATGATTGAAATGTGACTTCAAAAGGAAAATGTTTCACACTTACAGTCGTGAAAACTTAATGGAGAGCAATTTGCAAGTGTCGCAAGAAATGAAAATGTTGCCTATTTGAAAAATGCGACGAAAAACTTGACGTTCACAAGACATAGGTGTAGGCAGCTTATAGGACAATAGAAAAAATATAATTGGCTGCCAACAATGGTGACACACTGGTAGAAGCAGTTATCTCTGTCAAAAGAAATAAATTCAAATTAGGACAGAAAAGAAAATTTCAACTCAAAAACAACAACCAGAAAATCGTACAAACATCGTCATCAGTCATTTTTTCCAGCAGTGTTTTAAAAGATGAAAACCAATAACAGTCTTAAGATTAGCAAGTCATGATATTAATGATAGAATCTTCGATACTGTTGGCATGGCCACTGCTGCCAGCAGGTGTCCATAGCTTCAACAGGGTTTCCATTTAAGCCACTCTGACATCTGTATCCTGTCAAGAAGTTCTAGATCAGAATAAAGGACATTAAAGAGGTTTCTCATATTTTTTATAGATTTTCATGTACCTAACATTGCTTCGCTGCCAGCGGGCCTGTTCAGTACCCCGGCGAAGTTGTCTTGGCGCCATGCATGAATTTACCCACTGCCAGTGGACCTATTTAGTATCCCGGCGGGTTTACAATCACTTCCCACAGCTCTTATTAATAATTTTATTTTGTTTTTATTTTGTAGATATATGGCTGAGCGGGGTGACGCTGATAATCTTTATATTTTAACATCTTTTAGACCTCATCAGAATTTTTTATCACTGTCCTTTATTAAGCTCTAGAGATGTTTTATTTCTAAAACACTTCCTATGACAGGGAGACATCTTTTGAGTCATTCCTTTACGGAAAAGGGATAGCATAAAAAGATAATAGATGATCATGAAAAACTTTTCTCAGAGATTGAAATCAGTAAGCTTCTTTCAAACAACAAAATTTTCCAACATAGATATCATTTTTAAAGATATATCATTGATGTTTGTACAAACTTTCAGAAGTTATTTCAGCGAAGAAATTTTTCTATCGTCTTTGTCTGAATGGCTCAGTGTACAGGTATGCGTATTTTTCAAAAGAAACACAAAAAACTGATCAACTCAAATCAAAATCAAAACAGAAAGAAAATGAAAAATGAAAAAAATAAATATTTACATAATATACAAGAGTAATTATCAAGCAAAGTATCTTTTCAGGGCTTGGCCATTCACTGGATAGGTGTCAAGATGCCCTTCAAGATTCTGCAATCGAAAGGAACTAGGACCCAACTTTTCAGCAATTAAGAATGGCCCAAGCCATAAGTTTTGAAATTTGGTGTGCTCACCCTTTCCTTCGTGTGGTTTGTCCCACTTTAAGACGAGATCGCCTACTTCAAAATTCCTATCAGAAGCAGAATTATAATCGAACCAGCTTTTAATCAATTGTTGATGTTGATCTAACTTATGCTTAGCTTGGGCTCTTACTTCTTCCAACTTCATCAAAGCGTTAATTCGACTTTTTAAAGGGGGGCAATCTTCTTCTTGGACTTTTTGTGACAACTGAAGTGAAGGAAGAAGAATGTGAGGTGGAAGAATTGCTTCTCTGCCATAAACGAGAAAAAAGGGAGAGCTACCTATAGAAGCTTTGGGTGTTACCCTATCAGCCCACAGTGCATTCAGCAGTGCATTGTGCCAATTCTTGTGATTTTCAGCCACGGTTCTCTTGATAATTTTGATCAAGTTCTTGTTTGTTGATTTTGCTAAGCCGTTGCCCTGGGGGTAGTAACTAGCAGAATACTTCAGATTTATTCCTTTCTCCAAAGCAAACTCACTCATCTCAAGAGAAGAAAAGTATGAAGCGTTGTCAAAAACTAGACAATCATGGATACCGAAACGAGTGATGATATTCGAATTTAAAAAGCGATAACCTGACTGGTGTTTACAGTTCTTAGTGCAGCAACTTCAGACCATTGTGTAAAGTAGTCTGTGGCTGTCACAATATACTTGTGTTGTTGTGAAGACAGAGGGTTAATAAGACCTATGATGTCAAGGCCCCATTGCTGGAAAGGAGAATCTACTGAGACGGGTTGCAAGGGAAAGGCTGGTTTTTGCAACCGCTTTGATGCTTTTTGACAGATGATACATTTACGACACAAGGCATGGGCGTCCCTAAAAAGAGTGGGCCAGTAGTAACCGACTCTTAAAACCTTATGAGCAGTGGTGTCGCCACCGAAGTTACCACCAGCTTCTTCTGCATGCAACTCAAGCAAGACTTTTCCTGCTTCGTCTTTTTCGAGACAGTGCATCAGTACGCCGTCAAAATTCTGACGAAACAGTATACCATTAACTAGATGAAAGGAGGCAGACTTTAGTCTCAATGCTCTTCTTTTGGCAGGTTCAAGGTGACGAGGTGCTGACCCATGTTCAAGACATAATCTAATATCGTCGTACCAAGGACTTACGAGGTTTTGTGCGCAACAAATCAAACTTTGATCACATTGTTCTAGGTTTGACGTATCACTATATTCTTGACATTCTATTTCTGAATCAACAACCAATTTACACAACCCTTGGCCTCTCATGATCTGTGCTGGGGTAATCTCTAAGTCATACTCCTGCAAGGAGGTGACCCAGTTGGCTCTCTTCTCTCCTAACTCCTTCTGCACTAACAAGTTCCTTACGGCAGGGTAGGGGACAATGACCTTCGTCCTTGACTTCAAAAGATAGGACCGAAAGTGCTTAACTACTTTGAAAACAACGTAGGCTTTCCGATCAACCACTGGGTAGTTAAGTTCAACACCTTTGAAAGCAGAGCTCATAATGGCAATGGGTACTTCATTGTTCTTGGAATTCTTCTGAGTTAGGACTGTGGCATAGGAAGGATCAGAGGAAAAAGTATAGAGTGTAAAGTCTTGAGAGAGATCAGGGCTCATGAGAGACAGAGCGTCTATTATGGCCTTCTTTATAGCATTAAAATCTTGATTTTATGTAGGTCCCCAGTGATATTGGGTGTCTTTCTTAATCAGGTTTTGTAGAGGCCTGACCATTTCGGAGAAACTGGGGACAAATCTTCTCACGAAGTTAATCTGGCCTAAGAAAGACTGCATGGATTTCTTGGATGTAGGAGGGGGAAATTTAGCGATGACTTGAGTCCTCTCGGGGTCAATAATCATCCCATCACTAGACACAATGAATCCTAGGAGTTTACCCTGTTCTACTGCAAAAATGGATTTCTTGGGGTTTAAGGATATGCCATATTTACGACATCGTAGTAGAACGGCTCGTAAGTGAGATAGATGATCGTATTTGTTTTTAGAATAAACGGTCACATCATCTAAGTAAACTACAATGGAGTGATTGATTAAACCTCGAAAAGCAATGTCCATTGCTCTCTGAAAGGTAGCACCAGCATTAATCAATCCAAAGGGCATTTTGCGATAAGCATAAGTGCCCCACGGGGTATGGAAGGTAGTTTTGAGTTGGTCTGGCAGAGACATCAGGACTTGGTTGTATCCGTAGAAACCATCCAATAAAGATAGCCTCTCGGAACCAGATACCTGTTGCAATATCTATTCCATGGGAGGGAAAGGATCTTCCATGTGTAGAAAGTTGATAATCTGTTGATCATCGTCAAATACTCTCCAGTTGGTGACGTTATCGGGAATGGATGGCCGAAACAGCAGCTCAACTGAAAATGCGTCTGGAGACAACCCTTCTACAGGAAGAAGTCTAGAAGCTACATTAGCTAATAAATCTGCTTCAGAGTTATTCAATCTAGGAATGGAATGTATATGAAAAGAAGAAAATTTACTCATTAAATTCCATACCTCAGACTGGTAGCTTTTGAGATGCGGAGAAAGACAGTGGATAGAATCTCTCACCTGTCTAACCACTATTTCAGAGTCACCAAAGACAGTTAAATTTTGAATGTTCATGTCCAAAGCTTTTCTGAGACCTTGCAGTAAAGCCTCATATTCTGCAGTATTGTTAGTACATTCAAATTCCAACCTACATGCTATCAGTGTTTTATTACCTGCCGGATCAATAATGACGCAGCTTGCACCAGCTCCTTCTTTGGACTTTGACCCGTCGAAATATAGAGACCACATTTGATTTGTATCGGGTTCAAGATATTGATGTGTGGAAGGTGCGGGCTACACAAATGCTACGATCTCAGACTGTTGCTATGGATTGACGATAGGTGAAACCTCGGCCATGAAGTTGCCAAACAATGTGTCCATCCCTTGTACTTAAGGTGAATCAGCAGGGGGCGTGTATGGTTCATTAGGATCATTCAAATTGGTGACCATGAACTTGAGGTAGCACTCACGGTTTACTCTAATTTTATTAGGCTTACCGTTCTCTAGAAGCCATAGATGAGACCAGTCTGTTGCGAAGTATCCATGTAGTTGCTCCGACCAATCCCTGCTTAAAAACATGCCATACACTTCCGGAATATACACAACGATTATATCAATAACTTGATGAACCTTAGGGTTAGATGACAATCTAATAAGTACATTCTTTAGTTCACCTATAACATTAACATTTGTCCGATCAAGTTGTATGATTTTTAAAGTAGATGGTTCCACATCAGCGTTAATTTTTTGGTATACAGACCAAGGCATCACATTGGATGACGCCCCTGAGTCAACCATACAATTATGCATGTTTCTATTGAAAATCTCGAAAGTTAAAAGAAAAGGAGGTACATTCTTGCGAGTACTAAGGGTAGTAGTTTGTGGCTTTTTACTCACAATTTCTACCGCTACTTTATCTGAATTATTTACATTATTTACATTATTTACAGGGACTGCAGGAAGGCTTCCTTTATCTTGAGGACCCGGATTGTTTTTAGAGGAAGTCTTCTGCGGGACTTTGCTTTGCAAAACCTTGTTACCATTACCATTCTTGCCATTTTCTGAAATATTTTGCAACATTTTTTGTAACAAAAATGGAAACTTTAACAACTCATAAATAGAAATGTTAGCCCTTAAATTTTTAAGATCTTCAACAACATCATAATCTAATTTAGGGTTCACATTACTCTATTTTGGCTCAACTGATTTAGATGGCTTTGGAGGTGAAGTTGTAGTGTTTTCTGTAGAAGGTTTATTTGTTGTCTTACTCCTAGTGTTATAAGGGTGAACAGTCTCGAAGTTGGCTTGGAAGATGCTATTCGAGAAGTGTCCAAAGATGTTTGGAGAAGACTCTTCTTCTTGAACTGTCTCTGGTTCGACTACCTCCTCAGGGATCTTGGGAGGCATCAAGTTATCTTGGGCTTCTAGAATTGTTTGAAGAGCACCTTGCAAACTTTCTAGGTTCAAGCCTTCGGGGTTTGGATTAGGTCTGTTGGTAGGAAAAGGCTTTCGGAAAGGAGGTTTGTAGGGTCCTTTACTCGAGGAAGCTTCTTCAGTTGACCTTATTAAGTCTATAACTTGATTAGACAGTTTTTGAACAACTTTAGTTAAATTTTCCAAATCAGAGTTTTCAGGTTGTGTTTTACTTTGTGTGGGTCTGGGGAGAATTTCAATCTTCTTTTTGGAAGAAGAAACGGTCTCACTTTCATTGCTAGAAGAGTCCTTAAGACTAAGTATGTCTTTTTCAATCTGGCTAGCCTCCTCGAAAGCTTCTAACAATGTGTCCTTTTTAGATCGTTTAACCCAAATAGCTATACTTTGATGTAAAGCTTTAGTGTAGTAAGCTATTACAAGACTCTCAGCGGGCATGGAATTCGCAGGGATTCGATTTTTAAGCGTTAAGAATATTTGATTGAAATCTTTAACTTTTTCTTTTGGGTTCATTTTTAAGCTTGAAAGATCCATGACTAAGACTTCCAGAGGTTTTCCATCTCCGAATTTTTCCAAAAAGCATGACTCAAACTTTTCCCGAGACACTATGGTGTGGGGCTGTTGGGCAAAGTACCAAGTGGATGCATTACCCTCAAAAGTATAAGGGAACAACCTACAGACAACGTCTTCATGTTCAAAATTGTGAAGTCTAATGGCTAACATAAATTTTTTTATATGATCTTCAGCTATCCATTTTGAATCAGGATAAAACTTAGGAAGCCATTTCTTTGGGTGCTTAGGTAAAGGGTGCTGGTCTCCAGGTACAGCTACAGCATCCTGGTCCAACCAGGGTCTAGTAGGGTTGTTCTGATTTGCAATCGGGGTAGTGGGTGTGGAAGGATGAGAAGGTGAATTGCCTTTGTCTGACGAGGAATCTCCTCCTGAAGAGGAAGGAGATGAGGGAGGTGGTGAAGGAGGTATCCCAGATCCTCCTGCAGTAGGATTTGTGATTGGATCTGTAGGATTCACAGTGAGGTTAGTGTCACCTAATTGTTCTCTGATATCAGAAAAGTCCAAAGGTCGACCCCACGGACGGTTTGGTTGCCTCAAACTAGCTAAGGCACTATGTGTTTTAATAAGAGATCGACAGACAATCTCTTCCAAGTCACCACCTGTAGGATTAGGGGTTGCTAGCTCAACTGTGATCTGCGGATCTTCGGTTGAAGTAGTCGCTGTTTGAAGGGGAATATTATCGTGTGAATGGATTCTAGTAACTATAGGTGAGCGATTAGGGGGTGGATGAGTCTTGCGGCCGCCTCGTGCCATTAATTAAGTTCAGGCCCTCCTTCTAGCACCATTTGTTGACGGGCAAAATTGACCGTCCGTCAACTGAGAGAGTGGAATCGGTCTGGGGTTGTCTAATAACCCAAGCCGTTTGGAATGAACCACCCTGACGGGTTTAACGGCTCCGTTGGCCGCTCTAAGGTCGTAGGAAAACCAAAGAAGAGAAACTAATCTAAACGAATTAATCTAACTAAAACAAACAAAACAAACTATACTAACATAAAACTAAATAAAACAGACTAACTAAAACTAAATACAGGAAACTAAATTAACTAACAATAAATAAGAACAAACTAATATACTAATCTAATTAAAACAAACTACTAAATAAACTAACTAATCTACTATCTATATATACAAACTACTAATTACTATTACACTAACTCTAATAATTAACTATCTAATTACTAATTGAATTACAACTTATTCACAAA
>JASDQU010372001.1:107576-121460 GCA_032191745.1 Picea mariana | reverse complement strand
TCAAATTACAATGCATAAAATAAAAAGTGATAAGGAACAAAAGGCAGTTGCTAAGCAGCCATGTCCTTCACTCCAAGAAGACCTCGCAACTGTGCAAGTTTTTTCTCTTTGAATATTTTGTTGAGGATGTAGATGTATGCATGGATCTGATGAAGTATATGAATCATTGATATTTCCACACATATCCACTTTATCTTCTTGTAATGAATAATATCCAAATAAATTCTGGATGAAATTTTAAAAACCGTGCGGTTGTTTCCAGAAAAATGTTGAAATTTTATTGAGTTTAAAACGATCATAACTTCACTTTCCAGACTTCGTTTCAGACGATGTTTTTTTTTTTAAATTGGATATATTCCCGAGAGGAATTCAAATATCCATTTTTTTCTGCAAATTGTTCTCAGAAAATATCAAAATGCGTCTGATGTGCGCGGCTCCCTTTTTGTCTCCTTACATGCATGCATGGTGCATGAAAACGTGTCTGCATGTGACTCCTGAGATGCATGCCATATATCTTCCACATGAATTTCAGAAAATAATTCTGAAATGGAGTAGACATCATCTTCAATTGTTGGAATACAAATTTCTGCAAAACTTTTTGTACAAGACTCTTCATAATAAGAGGCTTGATCTTCTGATGGCTTCTCTTCTGGCTCTATCTGTTCGACCTCCTTCATGAAATATTCACAATATTCTTTATTCCAAAATAGAACCTCCAATTTGCTCCATAATTCATTTGGAGTTGATCCTTGTGATTCTTCATATACTTGATGGAAAATTTCGAGAGAAACAGACATGCCGATACTTCCTATGGCCATATCTTGTCTATTGAGAAAGTCATTTTTCTCATTAATAGAATAAGGCTTTACTTCCATTTCCATATTTATTTGGTACAAGCCTCTGTATTTAAGATGAAGTAGAATTTTTGGCTTCCATTCCAAATAGTTAGGAGGCCTGAGAAGTAATTATGGCGAATAATCCATATTTTTGTTGTCTTCAATATTCAGTACCTGCAAAACAAAATTGGTGTATCTTTTACTTAGAATTCCATTGGATATGATACCATGTAACATAGCTCTGATACCATGTAAATGTGTTGAACCTACACATAATAGATCTAGCTAGAAAATACTACACACATTTGCAGAGAGAAATTGAGAAAGAAGAAGCAAGATAGAAAGAATGGAAGAATTCTCATTAACCGTATTCCACACTCAAAGATTGAATAATTTACAATAGATATAGGATACATAAGTAATAATGAGCCATAGTGGTGGTCTATATTGATCTGGATACACACCAACATTTACAAGAGTAAACTGCCACCTAGTCTAGTCTCTCAGGTAGTTACGGGAGCGAACTGCCACCTAGTTGAGTTAACTAGTCAACTAGTCTTTAGTTAACTGACTAAACAAAGAGTACTGAGCTGGTGATGATCCCAATGTTGCATGGTGACAAAACCCTTGAAACATCTAAACTCAAATCAACTAGTCAAACTGAAGTGTCAACTGAAAGAGAATTTTTCCAAGTGGAATATTCTCCCCTAAAATATAGGAGACTGGATAATGACTAATTATGACTAATAAACAAGGAATAACCTTAGGAAAAATAAATCCTAGGTGTGTGTTGAAGTAATTCCAGCAAAAGGTAGTTACAACTTGATCTAACCTTTGGTACTGGTTTGGAGCCAAATGTCATGGGTTCCTCCAAATACATTCAAGAATCAACCCAATGGTGAGGATCTTCCTTGGATAACTCAAAAGGGATTGGAACACAGCCTGAAGTTATATAGAGAAAGGAAGAAACACTGGAAAAGGAGTTTCTATGTATGGGATGGTACTCAAAGAATGAAGGGATTAGGGAATATTTCTAAATTTGTTCGAGCATGATCTTGCACCTTAGTTATTCCTCCTCATCCATGCCTTTAATGGTGCATTTATACCATCCTTGATAGGTTCAAGAGGTTGAATTCCATTTGGCATGGGATTAGGGAGGTTGGGAAACGAGCCCAAATGAAATCCCTTCCCAAAAAAGAGGAATTACTTTATTTTTTCTATTTTTTGAGGGCATACATGGGATGCAAGCTAGAAAAGCATGGATGTCTGCATGTTGAACAAAGGAAACTCACAGATATAAGCAAAATTCAAGTTTTTTAAGTGACTATGATTAGGGATGTTGAGATTTTGACTAGCAAGCTAGGTGGAGAATTGGGCCATGTCACAAATGAATAGGTGAGGCAATTTGTGCTATAACAGAAGGTCGAACAAACCTTTACCAAAGGGAGTGGGTTCCCTTAATTTGGGATTTAAGGATATATTAGGGGCTTTATTTTACAAAAATGTAATCTAATGATTGTTTAACATGGAGTATTGGTTAGATAATTAATTTGTAAGATGATAATAGTCGATTCAGTCCATAAGAGGTTAGTCGACATAATCAAGTAGTTAGAATTATAAAATTAAGTTGTTGTATCCTTTTCACCACTTGAATGAGCAAAAGAGGGACACTTGCAAGTCCAGTTGGGTCATTTGAATAGGAAAGAAGTTAGTGTATGAGTCAAATGACTCAATCACATGAAATAAAAAAACAACTAAGCTAATAACAACTAAAGAAACAAAACTACAATGCATAAGGAAATTAGAACCAAAATTAATCAAACAATTGACCAATATTCATGCCACCAATGGAGAGATTATATTAGTGGGAAAACACCAAGGAAAAAGGGGGATTTATGGATCCCCCCTTCCTCCAAGGGATGTCTCTTGAGTTCCCTTTGTGAGAGATATTCTTACAAATGGAAAACTAGAAAGGAAATGGTGAAAAAATCCAAGCTTATTCCCTCAAGAGGTGAGGTGGATAGTTTAATGAGATGATACTAGTATGCTCCAAGAAGGAAAGAGGTTCCTTATAGGATAATAGAGGTAGCATAAAAATACAATGAGATTCTTGAATTCATATTGCACCCATGGCCTCTTTTTATAGCAAATCTTTGAGGCATTATCCAACTGGTCTTTATTGTGAACAAGGGGCTATTCAGGGCACTCGTAGGTCTTTGACCAGCCCCCCACTCAGATTCACCTCAGATTTGAGGGTAAAATTGACTTGGGAGCTGAATTAGAAGTGGGTGAGGGGCTGAAAAGAACCATAAATGCGTCTTTCTCAAGTGTGCATGGCTTTTTGCATACACAGTCGTGCATCAGGATCATGTGCGCATTTTTGACCTTTTTGGCCTATGCATGTGCGCGTGCTTCCTGTATTGTTTCTACACATGTCAATTTTATAACCATTTGTATAGTTTGCACCCTTTGGAAATTCATTTTTGGGGATATGAATGAACTAATACATGTTTGGAGATTATGTATTCCTGTAACCATTTGCAGATGAAATTTTAGTGATAATAGATGCCCCCAGATGTATGAGTTTAGGAGCATACGTATAGCTGAAATACATCAATTTTTCTTCTACTAAGAGTACCATTTGTAAGAAAGAATGTTGATAGGAACTGCAAGAGCGATCCATTGGAGAGAGAGGAGAAATTGTGGGACCCAAACCTTTCTCGAGGTGTGGGAAAATAAAAACTATATACAAATGAGGCAAGCATGCCCCATGCTCGTTTCATGTAACTCAAATGTGTAAGACAATAAATGAAGCTATATGCTGATGTAGATAACTGCAACACCCTCTGGGGAGGTTTTATAATGGCAAATAAATATTCTTATGGTGAACAAAATCTAAAAAGAGGCGATGCTATGTGTAACAAATGTCGATGCTTGCAGACATTGATGGCCCAACAAATTTCAGAGGTCTTCAGCTAGTATAAAACAACTGCAATAGTTGCAAAGTAAGACCCACCGTAACATGAGATTGTGTTGAAGTCGAATGTTATGGGGGTCAACGAAATTAGGGAGCAATGATGGTTCTTCTTGTGTCATCTGAGACTCCTCATTGTAAAGGTAATGAGTGTCAATATACTATCTCCCTTCTGGAAACTGTGTTGATGTCGATAGAAAGGGAGACACGACTCCAAGAAGAAAAGGGCTTTATGAAATCCACTAGATGAGAATAGTAACTGATGAGGAACATGGATGAATTCAAGAGGAGGTGAGGCTCAAAACTTCCCTTGTTTGGGGATAGATATGAAGTATGAGCGATAACAACTGTGAAACTAAATCTAGCATCAGGGGGATGACTAGATGTGGGTTAAATTGTGCTAGAGGCATGACAAAGTGGACAAAATCAGAGATCAGAGGTACATGGACTGTGGGATACTCAAGGTTTATGGATGATGTCAACAAGAGTAGAAGGTAATGAATGCCCAAACTAAGGGTGACATGGGTTGCTTTGCAGAAAAGGAAGGTCACTAAAGGAAACAACAAAAATCTATGTAAATGCTGAAAATAAAGGCTTTGTACAATTACCAAATGAATAAAGAATAATTTGGGGTAAGTGTGTAGATACATAAATGGGTGCCCTAGTGTAATATGGATTGGATTTTGAGGGCACAAGTTGTGTGGAGAATTGGTGGAGGGTGGGGGGGCCATAGGTGGGTTTTTGTATGAGGTAAATGAATGGAGGGAAATCTGCAGATGGGAAAACTGACTGTGGATGAAATTGAGGGTTAATGATACTGCGAAGGTGCAGTCAAATGAGAATCGTGAGGAGATATCTTGGGAGTCCATTGGGAAAGCTAGCAAAATGTGGAGAAGGAGTATGTGGCTGATTCTTGAACATGAGTAAGACTATCAGGACTCCCATCCCTAGGGGGTGAAAGCGGCATGAGTGTCAAAGTGCCAAAATAAGACTATGAAAGGGACAACTCATGTAGGGGAGAGTGCTACTGAGTGACAATACTTAAAATGCAACGGAGGTGATATTACTGTAGAGCCGGATGGGGGGATCCTATAGGAAAATGTCAGAGGGTGTCACTGGGAGATGCAATTGATATTTAGAGGGAATGATTACATGCTAGTGTCGATCATATACCTGAAGGGGTTGTGCTGGGGTGTGATGACCAAGTACCTGCACACATGAAAACCAAATACCCAACATGAACAATATCTAAAGATAAAGAAAATATAACAATTATTCGATAATTTTGAACATGAGCATGTGTATCTGGGTGTGATGTGAGAAAAATGATCCCCCAGGGATAAGGATGGATGGTGACCCAGGTAATGGGACTATGTAGGTGGAGTGATCTTGATCCTATAGCTAAAGACGGATCAGAAAACGAATGCTCAGAGCTCCTGTAATTGAGCATGGAAGTTTGGAAAAAGGGACTATTTATAGATGTAGGGCCCACATTGCCACCTCATTTGTACCTTCTTCCATAGTGAGATGATGAGAGGTTTTTAGAGGAGATTTGGAGATTCCAGGAGTTTGAGAGCTGATCTAGGATTTGCGAGAGACAGGTTGGTGGTCTCATCCTCCTGCATAGTAGTTAGGGTTTCTCTTCTGAGCAGGGTCATACGAATGGTCGTATGGTGAGATTTTGTGAGGGTGGGCCCTCCAGTGCACGGGCGATCAAAGGATACCCGCGTTGGGGTGCATGGTTGTAGAGAGGAAAACCACGCATGGGGGTGCATGAGTGAGTAAAACAGATGTGCATTGGATGCATGCTTATTTGAAGTATAGCAATGCACTGTGCGCAGTTGTTTCTCTGATAGTTGTGCACTAGTGCGCAACTTTGTAACGAGCAGGTGTGCATGAACGCGCGCCTATGGATGTGACAGATGCATATTAATGCACATATGTTTCTTTGAAAGTTGTGCATGTGCGAAGAACATGAATGCATATGTGCACGCCTGTGGGGGTGACAACTGCGCACATGAGGCAAAGCTGGGGGTTTTTGAAAAACCTTGTCTTTTTGGAATTTTTTCAATCTAGGAATTGTGATGGTTGATCAAGTGTTGTTTGTGTGAATGTAGGTGATCAGTTCAGGATTCCAGTCCACTGGAGGGAAAGAAATTGGGCACCCCTCAGGGAGGCAGTGAGGGATGATGAGGTGAGTGTTTGGGGACCTTTGGCAGCTTGTGGGTTGCTAAATTTCTTCGACTGCTCACTGCTACGAGCACAGGATTACCTATTGTAGTTTTTTATTTCCATGTGGAGCACTGATTTGTAGTTCTTCATTTTGCGGGGGGAGAAATTGTTATTCTCTACAATGGAGGATGTTTATTTCTTGATCGAGCTCCCTTTTTGGGGGAGGGCCCTACCTATTGATCCCCAGTTTCCAGGGAAGGCACACTTGGCACACTTGGGATGGACGTATTGTTCGTGGCAGGAATTTATATTAGGCTCGATCGTGCAAATTGGGGCGATGGATGAACTGGTGCATTGTTGCATTGTCACGATGATCGTGAGGATCCATGGATCCTTAGCTACTCAACATATCAGTGGTGGTTAGCTAAGGATTATGCATAGGGAATTGGGTGGAGATAATTTTTCTTGGGGCTTGACATTGCACACCAAGATGATGGGGCATCTCAACCAGTGTCAGGAAGCCAACTCAGGTGATTTTTCCTTTGGGTCGATCTTGGTGGAGTGGTTCTTGGAGAGGGTTCCCATGTTGCACCCTAGAGTGTTGTTGGAGCTGGCTGATGCACGGGAGCCATGACTGATGTGGTGGGCATTGGTTTTAGTATGACATAGGGGTCAGGAGGGTGGCCATTATTTTATGGTCGATCTGGCACTTGTGTGGTTCCATATGCCACAGATCATACTATAGTTCCCATATGGTGGGATGGACTTCCGACAGGACCTGGATATGGTTTTAACTCCTAGAGAGTTTTGGGAGCATAGATGTATGTTAGTGTGCTTTATGTTTTATGATTTGGATAGTATAGCATATGTTTTATGTATGGATGGATGCTAAGACTATAGTTTGTTTTTTTTGTGTGCAGATGTGGGGTTGTGAGGCCAAGAGGTGGAATTGGTTAGAGTGTCAGCTCATCAAGGGCTGGTGAGACCACCGTAGGGAAAATCACGGGTGGGAGAAAGGTATTGGAGGGACGAGGCTGGTGCGAGGCTACCCGATGATGCGAGAGCTGGTACGAGACACAAATTCAATGACCCTAGTGCAGGGTTGTCGCATGTGCCTCAGGGAGAGGTCGATGGGATGCTTGAGGATTTTCACCGTCAGTTGGAGGTGGTGCTATAGGGAGTACCAGAGAGCATGTGGAATCAGGTCCAGGACGAGGGAGTCTTGGGGCAATGTGTGGGCCTTTCGATAGAGTTGCTGACCCTGATCCGCAGAGCGGTTGTAGCAGGGGCAACTATGACTGGGTGACTACCCCTTGGTCCTAGAGGAACACCAGCTAGTGGGGCACCTCCTCCAAATAGAGGACCTAGTGGTGGTTCTCTAGAGGCACCATGAGTGCTCTTGTTGTATATTTTTTTCATTTATAGGCATGCGAACCCATTTTGTATAGGGTAGTGTGACACATATTTTGTACCTATAGGGATGGAGGGGCTCACTTTTTTGTAAACATTGATCATATAGTGATCTTTATATATATATATGGATATACATGTTTATGATATCTATGATGTTTTGTGATGCTTTCTATGATGTATTAACCTATATGTTGTGATAGAATTTTAATGATTTATGTATGTGTAATGGTGTCTTGATGTGATAAATGGCAATCTAACACTAGGTTAGCCATATTATATGCTATTTGATTAAATTATTGTGGAATGTGTGTAAATGTAATTGAATCAAAATGTCGAGATAAAAGTCTAACTTGCAGGTATTTGCGGAAGAGGCAAGGATCACGGACACGGTACACATTGTTGAGCTACAAGACGACAATATGGGAATCTAATAAGACGCTAAGGTGGTGAATATGGTGATGACTGGCTTCGGCAAGGAGGCCAATGACGACTGTGTATTCTTCTTGGTTATTGGTTGTTGAGCCTAGACATATGTCATTGGAGTGGAGCAGTTCATGTGAGGGGTTATATAGGGCCCAAGCAGTCGAAAAGAGATTTGTGTCCATCGGCTAGCTTCGTCAGTGTAATCGATGTGGTTGGCCTATGGAGGAAACATCTATCAATAACACGAATGGTAGATCAGAAATAAGGCATGGAGGAAAAAAGAAGATTAAAACCTCTACAAATGTGTACCAAAAAAGAAAAATCCTAGTGTAGAAGGACTATGCTTAGGCGTAAAATTTCTTTAAGTACAACCCATTGACAAGTTCTTTGAGAGGGTATCCTTATGGAGAGGCCAGGATGTATGCCCATTTAAGGAGGAAGTGTTGGATGATGTAGGTTCCATGCCATAATGACTCGAATTTTACATGGTCAAGGGTATCATGAACGATATCGTAGGCAAGGACGAGGTCTCCTTTGTTAAATGAGAAAAGGTTGGCATGGAGGTCAAAGGTGGCCTTCGACTGTTTTTTAGCTGCCTCATTGTTCTGTAATGAAGACCGATGGTCTTCATCCAGTGACTCCAAGTTCATCAAGCGTTGATCCATTAGAGCAGTGTCAGGTAATAACTCGATAGTGGTGCACAATGTGGGGAATTCACACTCGATGGGGAGAGTGGCTTCGACCCCATGGATAAGATGAAATGGTTTAAAGCTAGTGGCATTTTTAACTGTAGTGCGATAATCCCATAATGTTGAAAAGAACATATGAGGCCAATTGGTCTTATGTTTGTTAACAGTGTGTTGCAACATGGTTTTGAGGACCTTGTTGACCACCTCTACCTATCCGTTGGACTGAGGGTAGTATGGGGAGGAGAACTCATGGGAGAAGCCCAGAATTGAGGAAAGTTCAATGAAGATCTCATTCTAAAAATGTTTTTCGTGATCAGAGACTAGATTTAGTGGTACTATGAAGCGAGAAATGACATGATTAAAGAAAAAACATTCTACAGTGTCAACAGTGTTGTTGAAGGTAGGCATGGCTTCGACCCATTTGGTAAAGTAATTGACTTCCACGATGATGTACTTGTGTCCATTTCTATATGGAGGATTGCAAGTCATGAAATCTATGCCCCATTTGCAAAAGGGGCTGATAGTGATGAATGGGTGTAGAAGAGTAGGTGGCACTCATGGTTTGTTTGCATAAAGCTGTCACTTGGCACATCGCTTCATAGCATGGATGCAGTTATGAAAAACTGTGGGCTAGAAGTATCCTTATTGAATGATTTTCTGGGCAATGGACATCCCTGAGAGGTGGCCACCATAGGTGCCATTATGGCAATCATTCAAGACTTTATCAGGTTCGTCGATGGTCAAACATCGATGGCGTATGGTGTCAACCCCACATCGATATAGGATGTCACTGATAAGGAAATATCGAGTGGCCTGATGGAAAATGCACCGATGATTGTTTCTGGAGAGGTGAGATGCAAAATTATCTCTCTGAAGGTAGACGAGAAGGTCGCCATACCAGGGGTCAACCGAGGGGATGTAGAAGAGGTGTTCATTGGGAAAGTCCATATTGATGGGTGAACTAGCATCATCTACGGGAAACGTCGTGATGAGTTTGGCGAGGATGAGTTCTTTCTTTCTTTTGGGTGTTGAAAACTCTAGGTCGTATTCCTGAAGGATGATGATCCATCGGGAAAATTTTCCATTAATTTGTCATCGACTTAACAAGTACTGCATGGGGTTGGAATCTTCCACGACTTTGGTAGTGTGAAGCAATATATAATGACGTAGCTTTTGGATTGCAAGGAAAACTATGAGGGAGAGTTTTTCTTCATGGTTGTATTTCAGGGGTGGTCCTGAAAGGTTTTTATTAATGTAGTAAATAATGTGGTCGCATCCATTATCCCATAGTTGGACGAGAACTCGTGCTATTGAGACGGTTGAGGTCGATAAGTAGACGATGTAGTCGCGATCATAGTCAGGTGGACTAATCAAAGGGGCATTCGAGAGAACAACTTTTAGATCATCAAAATAGGTTTGGGCATGTTTATCCCATCGGAATGGGATATCATGACATGGAAAGAGAAGGAAACCGTGCGCGTGAGTGGTGTAATTAGGGACAAAGTGTCGTAAAAAATTTTATTTTCCTTGTAGGCTCTGCAATTGGTGCAAATTCTAAGGTGGTGGAATTTTTGTAATGGCTTGGACCTTGAGGGGGTCCACTGTGTTGTCATGTTGGGAAATGTTGAACCCAAGGAAGCATCCAACAGTGACGTAGAATACACACTTGAGGGGGTTCAAGTGGATATTGTACCGTCGACATCTCTGAAAGATGACCCATAAATCATCTATATGTTGAGTGCATTTCTTGGATCGAGTGATGAGCTCGTCCAAGTAAGAGAGGATGATGTGAGAAAGATCATGGAAAACATAGGTCATGGCTCATTGGAATGTCGCACCAGTGTTGTTGAGTCCCAAAGGCATGACACGATACACAAACGTACCCTATGGGGTGGTAAATGTGGTTTTATACTGATCTACTAGGTGGATCTATATTTGATTGTAGCCAGAGAATCCATCCATGAAGGGCAAGACCTCATGAATGATGCAGTCATCGATAATTTGGTTGATGAAAGGTGTAGGGAAGTTGTCTTTCGGATAAGCATGGTTGAGATCATGAAAGTCGGTGAAGACGCAAATTGTGCCCTGTTTTTTGTTAATGGGGATAGGGTTAGAAACCCATGACGTGTATGCGATGGGGTATATGAACCCAATAGCACATAGCTCGTCAATTCTGGCTTTGATGGATGCTACTTTGGATGGGTGCAGTGGGCGTTGCTTTTGGCGTATAGGGGTGATATCAGGACATGTGTCGATATGATGTTTGAGAATAGAAGGATCAAGGCCAGGAATCTCCATGTATGACCAGGAAAAAATATCCCGGTATTCTTGAAAGAGATATTTGTAAGATGTGAGTTCCTCAAGGGAGCATGCGATGCCAATGGTGATTTCCTCTATGATTCCTGGTTTAATGGAAATGTCAATATTTACATTGGGGGAAATGTTGTCCATGTTTCCTTCTTAAAATTCATCAAGGGTAGGGATAGGGTTGTTGAACCAGTCTATATGCCCTGACGAGATGAAATCCTTTGTTTTGATTGAACATATGGAGCCTTGGTTGAGAGGGTCAAAGGCTTCCTATGAGAGAAAAAGTGCTCTGTGATGGAGCGCATTCCATGGGAAATCGGGGGTAGATAGTTCTTCGAGGGTATCTTCATTGTAGTGGAAAATGCGAGAATATAGGGGATCCGGGGAAGGAACATTGGTGATTGTCACCGTGTGATTAGCTTCACGGGGTGAATATGTAGAGGGGGTATCGCAAATATGGTTCGATGGCATGCTTGACATAAACCAAATGTCTAGACACTATGGGTTATAGACTGTGGTTGGGGATAAAATATCCCAAGGGAAATGAATCGGAGAATTAGGGTGAAATGATCAAGTGAGTCACAGAGAGAGAAAGGACATCTCATTCGTTCGTTGACTGAGCTTGTGACATAATGGATGTTAGTGATTCAAGTACATGATGACGTGGGTGGAGACAGGTCTTGCTGAAAGATCTGACATACTGTTGTGAGTGTCTATTGAAACTAAGGTAGCACAGGGAAATGGTGGGTGTAATGGCCATTTTATGAACATATGGCACATGTGAATTTGGTTCGCAGACCTTTACTTCCTGTAGTAGGGGATGTGGTGGTAGTACTAGGTGTGCTTGGTGAAGTGACGGGTGATGTGGTCACTCAAGGGAGTTGGATCATATTGTGTAAATCAGGGAGAGAGGGACATATATTTGTAGGGCGTCCTTCTCTCTTGCATAGTGTGCAAGGAGGTTGAACTCAGGGAGGAAGCAGAGAGGTGGGATATTTCTTCTTCCGCCTGCCCCCAGCTGTGGCAGTGGTGTTAGCAAGTGGGGGTGAATATGGTGCGGTTGAAATTAGTACTGGAATCTGCATCTGGATTCCCTTGGATTGGGGAGGGAGGGATGGTTGAGGGACTATCACGGGTGGGTGTAGATACCATACCAGAATGGAAAGCACCATGCTGGGATGGTTAAGCATGGCAGCTACCTAAAAATATTGTATGCCTAGTGGGGGATGGTTTCCAAAACCAGCATTTTCTCTTGGGGAAGGTTGAAATCAGGGGTAAGAGGTGTCATAGGGTTCTTAGGTAATGCCTAAAGTAGGATTTATTCCACTATTTCTATATGGGGGAGTGGATTAGCTTCTATGAGAGGAACTCTATCTCCCATTTTAGTTCCATCAAAATATATGACACACACTTGTGCAGAGGGATAGATGAGAGATGGTGCTCCATGGTATGTCCCTAGCAAGGATGGGTACTTGAAAATTCTAGGGCCCATATCTATGAGTGGTTAGGCATCAGAATTAGTGTTGACAAGAGGTAGGATGTTATCAATGTTGGAGGAATGGTTAGTCTCATAATGAGAAACTTGGTCGATGGTGATGGTCATCCCGTTGTGGGGGAACATCATCATTTGAAACAAATAAGAGGCCACAACCTTCATAACGTACATATAGCTACGTCCAAACAAGATGTTGTAATCAAGTAGGGCATCGATAACCTCAATGTCAATAAGAATGGTTTTTCCCCCGAGTTCAACGGGGACATTTTGAAAGATCCTTTCAGGAGAGGATGGTTGTGCATCATAAGCTCTCAAAGTGATGGAGGATGGTATTAAATTAGGGGAGCCAAGTTTATTCCATACCATTTTGGAAAAGATTCATGTGGATGCACCTTCATCAATGATGCATCGATGAACTGTGATGTTATAAATTTTGACTAGTATCTGGAAATCTACCAAAACGGGGAGACAGGGTTCCCCACAATCCAGATCAAATGTGATGAGTCTAGCATCAACAGGGTCGACTGTCCCCAAGGTAGAAAGGAATGATTTTTGTTGAGTGGGACAGGTTTAGAGGACCTCCAATACTGACATGGCTAGAGGAGATTGCACCAAGTCATCGACAAAACTATAATTGTGTGCCACCCTAGCTTGAGGGTTGTTGATATTCCGTCGTAATGGGATGCGATAAATACGAATGGGTGGTTCAGTGATAAGGAATGGAATCATCAAAGGTTGTTTGGATATAAATGGAGCTACCTTCGAAGTGGTGGGAGTAGATTCAGGGGGTGTGTTTTATTGACAACTGCGCGTTTGTAGAATAATTGCTTCTTCTCTAGTGAGGAGGATAGTGTGATCTGTCAGATTCCCAGGGTTTTGATACTGTCCCATTTGTGGTGGGGAAGGGTGCATTTCCTTTTGGGTATTCATCACACCTTGATGTGGAATAGGGTTTTGAAAAACTGTCAGGGGTGGTTGTTGCAAATACTGTTGTGGGGCCTGTTGAGGGGCATGCAGTGCTGGAGTGTTGGAGCATAATCCTAAATTACATTAGTTTATACCTAGATTAGAATCCTAGATATTGGTTAATACATTCATTTACACTTTATTTCACCTACTTTGTCCACATAGAGAAGAAGGGCACCTCATCCCTATATTTTAGGGAAAACTACTAATTTTAAATCAAGACTCAACTCCCGGTTCTTGATTTTCTTGATCTTTCTTGATTTTGTCGATTTATTATTGATTTTCTTGATTTATTCATGATTTATTCCAAATCCCCCATGAAAAAACTCATATATTATTAGGGAATGCGCACCTCCTCTTTGAGTGAGATATTTATTCCTTAATTAATGATTTTTGTCATTACTATTATTAGTAACTACTATTTCAGGTCAGTTAAGTGAGTTGGAATTGCTTCTCTTGTCAGTTAAGTGAGATTAAGTGAGATAATGCACATAAATTAACTCTTGTGCACATTAATGAGTGTGTGACATGTATCTTTAGTGGTCTAGGTCGAACTATGTGGTCTCCCTTAGCTTATGACACCTATTTTAGCTATTTCTAGCTTTTTTT
>JASDQU010372001.1:75059-97046 GCA_032191745.1 Picea mariana | reverse complement strand
GGTCCTCATGTCTCCCTCAAACCAGCTTAAAACCACCTTTCACACCCCATAGTGCACTTATGCCTACAGAAAAATTCCTTTTGGACTGATAAATGTAGGTGCCACTTTTTAGAGAGCAATGGATATTGTTTTCTGTGGCCTCATTAACCAATCAGTCGTGGTCTATCTGGATGATGTCACCGTCTTCTATAAAAACAAGAAAGATCACTTGTCTCACCTAAGGGTTGTCCTGGAATGATGCCACAAGTTTGGCATATCTCTTAACCCTAATAAATTGGTCTTTACAGTGGAGCAAGGTAAACTACTTGGGTTTATAGTGTCTAAAGACGGAATGATTATTGACCCTGAAAAAACCCAAGCTATTGCTAAACTCCCCCCTCCTTCCAAAAAAGACATGCAGTCCTTTTTGGCCAATATTAATTTCGTTAGAAGATTTGTCCCAAGCTTCTTGGAAATGGTAAGACCCCTACAGAATTTAATAAAAAATTATGTTTTATACCTTTTGGGACCACAATAAAGTTAGGATTTCCATTCAATTAGAAAAGTGATAAGAGAAGCCCCTTCCTTGATGAGTCTCGATTTTTCTCAAGATTTCACTCTTTATACTTTTGCGTCTGACCGATCTTATGATGTTGTGTTAACACATAAAAATGTTGAAAGCAATGAGATACCCATTGCCTTCATGATCTCAACTTTCAAAGTAGAAGAGATTAACTACCCAACAATAGATCAACATGCATATGTTGTTTTTAAAGCAGTGAAACACTTCCGGTCATACCTGCTAAAATCCAGAACCAAGGTTATCGTTCCTTACCCAGTTGTAAGAAACCTGTTAGTAAAAAAATAAATGGGTGAGAAAAGGGAAAATTGGATGACATCATTACAGAAATATGACCTCAAAATAACCCTTGGACAGATTGTTAGAGGTCAAGGCCTATGTAAATTAATGGTTGATTCAGTTGAAGAATAGGAAAGTCAAATCAACACCTTAACTGTAAATCAACATAACGAAAAATAAATCAGTTGTGCACAAGTTACTATCAATTCTTGGTATGAGAACATTAAATTTTATTTGACACATGGATATTCTCCTCGCAATCTTCATCCTAAAAACAAAAGAGAACTCAGGCTAAAATCTACATCTTTCCAGTTAATAAATGATGTATTACTTCGAAATAATTTTGATGGTGTTTTTCTGCGTTGTTTAGAAGAGGAAGAGTCGGAAATAGTGCTATCTGAACTTCATGCAGGTGAAGTCAGTGGTCACTTCGGTAGAGATACCACTGCTCAAAAATTTCTAAGAGTTAGGTACTATTGGCGTACTTTGTTTAAAGACGCCCATGCACTGTGTCGTAAATGCATAATCTGCCAAAAGGTTGTAGGACAGGTGAAGAAGGCAAAATTCCCTTTACAGCCTGTTACTATAGATTCCCCTTTTCAACAATGGGGCCTTGACATCATAGGACCAATTAATCCTTCTTCTTCATAGCAGCACAAGTATATCCTTACATCAACGGATTATTTTACTAGATGGTCTGAGGCTATACCTTTGAAAGTGGTGAACACAAATCAGGTAGTATCTTTCCTTAACTCCCATATCATCGCTCGATTCGGTATTCCTGAATGTATGGTATTTGATAACGCCTCTTACTTTTCATCCCTTAATATGAAAGTTTTTTCTTTGGAAAAAGGGATTAAACTGAAGTATTCTGCAAGCTACTACCCTCAAGGAAATGGCCTAACATAATCAACGAACAAAAATTTAATCAAGATTATTAAAAGGACATTTTCAGAAAATCACAAAAATTGGCACAATGCACTATATAATGCACTTTGGGCTAATAGGGTAACCCCAAAAGCCTCTGCTGGTAATTCCCCTTTCTTCCTCGTCTATGGAAGTGAAGCAATTCTCCCTCCGCATCTTTTACTTCCCTCACTGCAACTGTCGTAGAAAGTTCAAGAAGAGGAGTGCCCTCCTCTAGAAAATTTAATAAATGCATTATTAAAACTGGAGGAAGTGAGAACACAAGCAAAGAAGAAACTATATCAACATCAACAAATTGTAAAAAGCTAGTTTGATTCAAATGCTTCTTCAGATAGGAATTTCGATGACGGGGACTTGGTTCTCAGGTGGGACAAATCTCACAAGGGAAAGGGGGAACATACCAAGTTCCAGAATCTGTGGCTGGGACCATTTGTAATTTCTGAAAAATTGGGTCCCATCTCTTTCCATCTGCATAATCTGGAGGGAAAACTAGACACTCTCCCAGTGAATGGCCAGGCTCTGAAAAGGTATTTCACCTAATGATTTCAGATCCACCATTTTGTACATATTTTTAATTTTCTTTTCTGTTTTGAATTTTGTTTCTTTTCATTTTGCCTGATTTTGATTTGTTTTCCTAATAATCATGTCTGAGTCACCATTTCATTTGTGGAAGGGGAAATCAGAATTTTTATTCATGTGCAATAGTTGATGACTCCTCAAAGCACCAGTGTTGTAAATGCTAAAACTCAGATCAACAGAAGTAAACTTATGTTCAAAACAATGTTTCTAGTTACACTTTAAAATTACGAGAAGACATGATTGTCATTAATAAAACTCTTAACATTGCCCCTGTTTTAAGGAAAACAACTCAATTATACCTTCCTATCCTTGAGATGGTTTCTTAACAAATATATAAATGTTTAGATCATCATGAAGATCGTTAAACGAGAAAATAAATTGTAAAGGATCAAGTTTTTCTGTCAAAATCTGAGATTTTCAGCATCACCCCGCTCTCTTGAATATCATATAGTTTCTATAAATTTGTAAAAAAATTCTAGGGAGTTGAAAGCACTGCAAGGCATGGGAAGTGTCTGTAAACCCGCCGAGATATTGAACAATCCTCCTGGCAGTGAGTAAATTCATGCATGATGCCAAGGCAACTTCGTCGGGGTATTGAACATGCCTGCAGGCAATGAAGCAATGTCGGGTTTAAGAAAATTCTCATGTATGTCTTTTGGAATTGATCAAAAGTAAAGATGTTCTTTATCATGGATGGATGACTCTTGGACAGGATAGAGGTGTTAGAGTGGGTTAAATGGCATCATGTCGAGGCTATGGACACCTGCTAGCGGTAGTGGCCCTATCAACAGTATCAGATTCGATTGCCTAAACATTGTTTCACTCGTAATCAAAACCTGATATCAGATTGCATTTTTGACAGAAACACATCTAATGCTAGACTATGTTATTTTTTGAGTTTTGATCAAGATGCTTGACTTTCTGTCAACTGTTTCTTAAATATTCATTCTTTCTAATTCACCCTAACATGAATTTTCTGGTGATGCAGAGATAACTGCTTCGCCCAGTATGTCTCCATTGTTACCAGCCACACATGATTTTTGATATTTAACACGATCGAAAGAGATTACACTTTTCCGTAGCTGCCATCACCTCAAATTTGTAAACATTTTTCTAAGTTTCTAAATGATTGTTGGATTAAAGCTTACCTTATTAAATTTTTATTTTTTTCATTTTCGTTTGTTTTATTTTTAATTCATGACTGTAAGCATGAATTAAACATAAAACTTGGCTTGGTTTAATAATTTTGTGCCTTAGAAATATGTTTTAAAAATCCATACATATGTAATTGAAATTCAAATCTTATGAAATGGTTGATTAATCCATTATCGATTTTTTGTTTTAATATGGTTGTTATGAATTCAATGGTTCGATAGTTCATTGTCAAATTGTTTTGATACATGAAGATCCTTGGTTAATTTTTTATATTCTTCTCATGATTTCAATGTTCGTATCAACATTCATACCAATGAGTACAGACCTGTTGTACTTGCATTTTCGCCTTACCTTGCTGGCTCAAAACATTAATGAAGCTATTCATTATCTACATAGGGTTTTGTACTGTGTATTTTTTGGCACTCATCACGAGAGATGGTAAGGAATACAATGGACTCTCTGGTTTTTGTTCTCACTATATGTATTATGATAACCCACAGGATCTGCTATTTTCATGTTTCCACACTCCGTTCAAACATGTTTCTGTTGCTCGCATGATTGGAACCTAAAACTATTCTGAGTGATCTCTGTTGCATCCTTATTACAGTGGTCATGGCACCCGTCATTCACATAGAGTTGAATGGATGCCAAGCCTTACTATCCCATGACAATGCTATTGAGGACCTAAAGGATCATGGCTGGGATATATTCCTCAAGAAATTTGAGGGTTATAATCTCCAGGTAGCAGAATCTTTCACACGAATTTTTCACGGGTTCAGAGCTAAGATTGGAGACATACAATTAGAATTGACATAAGATTTCGTCAGAAAAGCAACAAGGATCCCATTAAAGGGTGAGAGATGGTTTAAAAACACGAAGATAGAATAAGTCCTGTGGAATTTGTTCATGACCTCCTGTAAAACTACTTGTTGTATAAAAGGTATTCCTATCACTCCGTTAAAACCTAGATGGCATAGTTTATTGTTAATTCTGAAGCAATTTGTTACGTGCGAAGTTCGATACGGGATGGTATTTCTATACCATATCCATTTTCTTATGAATTTCATAGGTTTCGCTTTAGATATGCTCTTTTACCTACTGATGAATCTCTACAAGATGTCCAAGCAATACAAATGATAGGGTATCAATTCGAGCCTGTTCCACCATGTATTGGTTAAAATCTTGTTTATGTATCATCCTTCAACCATATGTGACAGTTGGGAGACATTTTTTATGAGGAATGGCTTCGGACAAGCTGATCCTATAGCAAACCCTCTTTTAATTGCAAACCCTGACTCAGATAATCTAGTGGTTGAAAACCAGTTTGTTAATTCAATTAATGGACCAGAGTTTACTGATAAAACCCCTCTATATAAAGGATCACCCTAAGGCTTTCACCTACAATATCTCCAAAACAAGTGACTGGTGAATTGAAGGGAAATGATCATCTTGTTCCTACGAACGATTCTAGTTTGAATGTTAATGTTAACTCTGATGTCAAGAAACTCTGTAAAGGAACAAAACAACAGTGCACAGATTTGGGTTTCAAGAACAAGAAGGTCGGTCACCTAATCTCTAGAAAACTAAGGAACTGAAAGGATACTCATCTGAGCTCAATCGATCTGATCGAGATCGATGAGGGTTCAGATCATGAGATAGAGGATTTTCTATCTCGGGAAGATCCATAAATTCAGGGTTCTAGGAGGGAGTTTATCATTCATACTGAACCATATGATTTTGTGACAAATTTACCACAATGCCTTAAGGGTAAAGAAGGATTCTCGGGTATTGGGCAAGATCTGGAGAAAAAAACAGGTAAGACTAAAGCACCCTCGGTCGATTGTGTCCCTCGTCGATCTGCCATCTCCCCTATACATTGTGATGGGTGTCTTGATTGGGTTGAGTGTTACTATATCGATGTTCCTCTCTTATAGACCCGAATTAAAACTTTGATTGCTCAGAATGATCTGTTGAAGCAAGAAAACCTTGATCTAAAGGCACATGCAAAAAGGGAGAAGAAATGAATCAAGAGATCTGGAAATGTAGTCATTAATAATACGACCAGTCTCAATGAAATTATAAACTCTGAACAAATTGATCCCTCTCTAGCTGATTTTTAATGGTAAAACATTTTATTTTTATTTCATTGATTTCTGTAATCTAAGTCGAAATACTTAGATTTGAGTTTTTGATTTCATTTACTAAAATTAAGTTTAGATATAGAATCTTCGATTCTATAGCCAGTCCTTTTAATAATAATAATTAGTAATTAGCAATTTTCTTTTTTGCTAATATATAAAATTGGTTTTGCTATTCTCAGGAAATGGGAGATTTTGTTGTTGATTACTTGGAAGAAATATTTTCAATTATACACTTAAAGGATTAGTAGTTTCTCCTTCTTTATGTTTTATAAAAATTTTGATTTAATTTTGAATAAACCAAATCTGGTATGAGTGGTTTCCAATCCACTATTTTTGTAATATTACTTGATTTTGGGAGATTCAACTCTATCCTGTGAGATATCAGTATTTGGATCTTGGGTTACTTTAAATACTGTTAACTTTTGTTAGTGAAGGGATCTTGGAAGGGAAGGCATTGTGGACATGTAATTCCCAAGACTATATGGACAAGTTGTTCACATTTCAGCTTTAGACCAGCGTGACACTGTTTCATTTATGTTTTGCCTCTTATATTATGGATTATTAATATGTTATACAACTTTAGTCTCATTAACATATAATATTTCGTTTTATTCAACGCTTTAAATTTTGTCTATAACTTGTTGTTTCATATATTATATCTGTTATCATTATTTCAATTTAATACTATTTATTTATGCTTGATGTTAAGTTGATGTATCATATGAATGCTTCACATTAAAATTTCCTTTACTGTAAGCATTCATCATTATAGATCACTGGATCTATATGTTTATTACTCTGTTCTTATATCCTTGCTCCCAAAAACACCTTGAGTTTATTCTGGAGATGTTAGCACAAGCCTGTTACAGATTTATCTCACAGGCAAGATAGCTGGAAGTTTGTTTTGCACAAGGACATAGACACAGTATGAGACTAATCTCTGGTTAGTGTTATTCACATTCAATTTCCGTTATTAGTTTATTAGTGAAATAAGACAGTTTAAATTGGTTGTGACTATTATTTTGTTCTTGTTTCAGATTATGTTTTATTAGTATTTTTTTTAGTTCTTAGATTCTAAATTATTAAACAGAAAATATAAAAACTATGTTCTTTCTTTATCTATTTCGTAAACAATTACAAAAAAAATGATTTCGCAAGACATCCACCAAAACTTGCAATTTGTAAATACCATGTTCATAATCACATATTCATATTTATGTTTTAAACACTTGTAAATAATTAGATTCATGTACATAGTATTATAGTTATAGCTTTAGAGTAGTTTATTTCTTTTCTCTGTTTTAGGACCCTAGTTGGCTAACAGAGCCATTAAACCCATTGGGATAGATCATACCAAATGGCTTGGGTTAATTAGACAACCTTGGTCCGGATCTATCCTTCCAGTTGACGGTGTGTCACTTACGACCGCCAACACGACACCAAAGGAAAATTCAAAAAAATCAAAGGGTGACAGCAACAATCAAGGAAAGATTGCATCTCAGAGTGGGAAATATGGTTTTTGAGTTTTTATTTTATTTATTGTTGATGATAGTTGACTTCATAATTTTTGGACAACATGTTTTCTTGGGATATATGAGTAATATATTTTTTGAAAATAAATTCAAATATCAATGAGATAAATTGTCAAATGTTAATGTGATGATGGGAATCACAAGGATGGGTGTAATGCTTAATTAACTAGTTATGTTATGATTGTTAAGAGTTAAAGGGAATCACAAGGGGTCCCACCTACTAGTTATTATTTATTTAAAACCCTTATTATGATTTATTAATTTTCCCCCTTAACTAAAAATTTGGTTGAGTTTTTAGTTAACTTAACTAATGAGGTGGTTCAACTACTTCAACTAATTCTAATTTGCTTAAAGGCAAAAGGAAAGGGAGGAATAGGGGGAGGATAGAAGGAGAACCATAGTAAGGTTTTCTCTTTGAGTTTATGTTGAGATAGTTCAATTTTCATTCATTCCTTAATTTATCACAAGCCTAATTATTTTTTATGATAGCAGGGTATTATTGTAGACATCAATATTCAGGGTTGAATTACATCATTCAAACACTTGTTTTTCATAGGTGTTGATCTATCTTTGATAGTCTGTGTAGACTTGTCTATTTGTGAATTAGTTTTCATGACTGACAAAGGCTATTGTGTAGAGTCGAGTGGGCAGCAATCTGTTGCAAGTTGATCCAACTTTTAGAGTTTAGTTTTTTATTTTCTATCAGAGGTCCTTTTGTTGTTCCATCGGGGATGTCTAAGTATGACTTTGGTCTGAAATTTATGCATGAGATTCTGTAAAGAGAACGAATCTCTAGTGAATTGGAATGAAATAAAGGATTTATTTATGTCTCATCTGTCTTGATTATCATCTTAGTGTCTTACTTCTATCTTTACATTTGTTTTCAGCAACTATTATATTCAGAAAATCGTATTAAAATGAATTTTCCACCAAGCTTTTATTTGTGAAAAAGACTAGCCTAAGCACTTGTAATTGATACTTGTGAGTTAGTATTTTATTTTTTATGGCTATAAACCTAGGGTGAAATTTAGGGATAATTTTAAGGACGAAAATTCATTTTAAAATGTAGAAACCTTGGAGAATCTTACCAATCCTTCATATGCCAACTATAAATGTTTGGTGATATTTTTTAAAAAATATTCAAATTTCTAAGGATTTTATATAGTTTGTATAAAATATTGGCGATTTTTAAGGTAAAATAATTTTATCCTATAGAATTTGGGCGAATCATTTTTAGAACAGTGATTTGTTTGGGGGGGGGAACCATAGAAAATTAGCCCATGAACGAAATTTAGCACCTAAAATCATCCATGGTGAAATTCACGTCTATTTTTCTTTAGCCAAGCAGAATCTAAAAATGCTTGAGTAACATCATTTCATACCTTTTCCTCAACACGCACCACTTCCCGGTATCCTTCTTTGTATTTCTAGAGTACTTCTTTTCTTGCGGCTTGGAATGGTTGTCCTGATATCGCCCATATTTTCCCTGTCATTTGTTCTGTAGGTTTGGGCCTCACTTTCTTGGTTTTTGCTACGAGGGGTTCCCAGGCCCAAATTGTTGCATATTTTGTTTGATCTTCTGCTTGATTTTGATTGCATATTGATAGGCCATGCCCTAGGATGAGATGTCCATAAATTTTATTTCGGTCTAGATATATCTATGTAGAGCATCACAATACTTGAGCACCATATTTCTTTATGAATATTTGATACACATCTTGGTGCGCATGGTATGGAAGATATTTGTGAAATCTGGCACTACTTGGTCTCTTTCTTGTCGTAGTGTGGTTCATTTGGTATACAAGTTATCATAACTTCTGACAGGGTAGTATTTTTCCTTAATAACATTCCTGAAGGATCACCAGGTGGCCACGATTGTAAATAATGAGGGTTCCTATATTTCCTTTTGCTCACATAAAGTTTCCCACCAATATTTGACATGGGGAATGGCTTTGAGGAGCGCAAAAGTAATTTTTTCTCTATTTGAAAAGTTATGGATAGAAAAATACCCTTCTAGTAGATTCATCCACTTGTCTACAACATTTGTGTCTATCTAACCTTCAAATATAGGAATATCAAACTTTATTTGTACCTTGAAGGGGGCGGCGCCTCCGCTCGAGGAAGATGCATCGCCTATTGGTAGCCACCAAAGGATTTGCGCAAAAGTATCCATCATCATGTTCCTATGTTGCGTGAGGGATTCCTCAAGCAACTTTTTGAAAGGATCTCTTGTCCCGTCATCTTTTTTTTCTCCTTCCATGAGAGGTCATTTGGGCATGCGAGATCTTTTGGCCTCAAGAGAAACAAGCTCGAGACCCAATTATTTGTACCCTGACCTCGTTGGGGACATGCAATAAAAAGACAAGGAGAAGACCACTCTGATACCATTGTTTTGTATTTTATGAGCCGAATGGAATGAATACAAATTATTAAAATATGATTAACAAAGAATAACAGAGATAAAGTAAAATTGGTTTTCTATTCAATAAGGAAATAAGATGAAACTGTAAAATAAAGTTGAAAACAACCTTGTTGGAATGGTGACAGCTTATCTTTGAGAAGAGATGTGATGTCTATGCTCATTCGTAAGAAGATGATTACAATGAGGATCTGAAGGTCTTTTTACAATAAACAAGAATGTCAAAAACCCTAGACATCCAAAAACTTAACCCTAGGAGATGAAGCGCCAAAAGTTATGTGGGCTTCGTTTGGGTAAGTTAGTACATCAACTTCCTAGGGTCGTAAATTTTGCATACGATCTTCGTTTTAGGCACACAATAGCCCATTGGTAAGGTCTATCCGAGGACTAAACTTTTTTATACTATATTTCAAAGGTCATTTTATACTGTGGCGATCCCTACAAATGTTGTTTAGGGCCTCAAAATGGCCCCGCAAGTCAGGGACCCAAAAACTAAGAAACAAATTGCCAAACTAGAAAACTACCAAAATGAACCAGTTGGAATAGGTGGGAGGCCACCGAAATCCATTTGGATCAATCCTCCCCCCTTAGGAAGAAATGGTGTCCATTGTTTTGAGTTCCCCCATCATATGAGGAAATATCTCCTGAATTTGGTCTCGGGTGAGCCACTATCCTTGGTGCAGAACCTGCCCTGCTTTGACAACTCAATAAAGTCAGATCCTTTGCTATCGGGTGCCCTTGATCTATGTTTCCACAATCTCATCATTGGATGCATGTTGCATGTAGTCAGGTTTGAGATCTGTTGGTTTCAACTTCTCTGCTATCTTTGAGGTGTTCAATAATGGTGGGAAATATGTCCGAAGGAGAGCCACGTTGAAGACTGGATGCAGACCAAGGAAAGGGGAAATGTTGAGCGTAAAAGCATTGTCACCCACAACCTTGGTGATGGTGTATGGATCATACATGAGTGGGAGAAGATTATTATGGGGCCCTATAAGGAATTCTTTCTCCAAGTGCAACCAAAATTTTTCTCCCACCTAAAACTTATGTGGTGCCTGGTGTTGATCATGGTGTTGCTTGTCCTTGGCATTGGACATATGTAAAATATCCTAAACCTGTTGACAGATGTGATGGATCCTCTCATTGAACTGGGTGGCTTTGTTAGCTTCTGGTGGAGTAGGAGACGATTCAGCCAAGGTGGTCACCGGGGGTAGTGTAACATCCATGGGGCCCAATGGTTGGAATCCCAACCCCACCTTAAAGGGGCTATGGCTAGTTGAGCTATGCAGGGCTCGATTGTAGCTATGTTGGACACAGTGAAGACTCTCATCCCATGTGTGGGGGTGATTGGAATTGTACATGTGTAGGATATGTACGATCATCTGATTGATGATCTCAGTTTGGCCATCTGTATGGGGGTGAAAGGTAGTGGATTTGGTGAGCTTGGTATCCTATAGTGACCAGAGGTTTGAGTAGAATATGTTGAGGAACCGACTGTCCTGATCTGCGACAATGGTTTGTTGGATCCCAAAGTATACCTAGACGCATTAAAAGAAGAGCTAGGCAATGAACTCTRTAGTGATGTTCTTATTGTAGGCATCCAKAATTGCCATCCTGGAAAAGTGATCAACAACCACAAAAACACAGTCATTACCCCTCTTGGTTGAAGAGAGGCCCAACATGTAGTCCATTGAGATGGATTCCCATGATTTGTYAGTAGTAGGAAGATGGGTGTACAGGCCTTGTTTCTTAGTGGTTGGTTTGGAAATAGTGCAGGACCTAATATACTTGCTAACATCCTATTGAAGTTTCAGYCAGTAGAAATGTTTCTGCAACATTGMCACTGTCTTTCTGATGCCAAATTGTCCTGCCACTCGACTGTAGTGGGATTTCCAAATCATCTTCACATGCTCGCTTGATGGAATGTAGAGATGGACCAGAAGACATAACAACCCATCCTGAATATGGAAATTAGTGACCATTGAGTTTGCTCTAAACATTTAGTAGGTGGTGGAGAAGTTAGGGTTTGTCTCATAAAGGTGGGGCCATCCATAGGTCTCCTGGACATAAGAGTCTATCACTGTGGTGAGTGCCGCGACTGGAGGTCAGCTGAGGCAATCAACAAATCGATTGGTACTTCCTTTTTTATACTTGATGTTGAGGTGGAACTACTGTAAGTATGTGGACCACTTTTGATGGCAGTCATTCTGCAATTTTCCTTGGGTCTGCATGAAATGTAGTGGCTTCGATCAGTGTGGATGAAAATATCCTTCCCCAAAATGTAATGTCTCCACTGGTGGAATGCTTGCACAATGGAGTACATTTATTTGTCGTAATTAGAGTACTTACGAAAAACATCTGATAGTGTCTCACTATGATATTTCACAGGGTGGTCGTGTTGAGTGAAAACGATGCCCACAACATAATCTGAAGCATCTGTCTCGATATGAAAGGGATGTTGCAGGTCTGGTAATGAAAGTAATGGGGATAAGCACAAACGTTGTTTCAATTCATCAAAGGGTTGTTGTGATATGAGAGAATCCCAACACGAGCTTGTGATAGAAATTGGAGAGGCCCAAGAAGCTTTGAAGCTCAGTGATTTTGGTTGGGGATGGCTAGCCATGGATGACCTGGATCTTGGCTGGATCCAAATGCACACCATGCTGATCAACGATGTAGCCTAAGTAATGGACCATGTGCTTCCCGAATGAGTTTTTTTCCAAGTCTTCATATAGTTTGTGTTGTCACATGGTGTGCAACACTTGTTGAATATGATGCAAGTGTTCCTCCCAGGTCTTGTTGTAGATGAGGATGTCATCAAGATACACCACTAAAAAATTATTGGTGAAAGGTTGTAGTATATCATCCATCATGCTCATAAAAGTTTTTGGAGAATTTGTCAAACCAAAGGGAATGACCAACAATTCAAGAAAGACCTTCTTTTGACTTGAAGGTAGTCTTCCATACATTTGTATGTTATATTGGGACCTGGTGGTATCCATACTTCAGATCAATCTTACTGAAGTATTTGGCCCCCGTGAGATGATCAAGGAGGTCATCGATTCGGGGAATCGGGTAATGGTTTCAGGCTGTGATTTTATTCAGGTCCTAGTAATCAATGCAAAGTCGCCAGGTCCCATATTTTGTTTGCACCAGTATGATTGGGATCCCACAAGACAATGAGTTGGGATGGATGTGCCCCTTTTGGAGTAGTTCTTGGATCTACCTCTTGATCAACTCATTTTATAATAGAGAGTGACGGTAGACTGACCCATTGGGAAGCAGTGCACCTGGGGTTAGATCGATGGTATGCTTGACCTGGCAGTGCATAGGCAACTCAGTAGGAGAGGAGAAGATATATGAGTATTCTTCCACGACCTTATCCACTTGCTTCTGTTGTGTGGAGAGATTGGCCACGAAGGTCCTAGATGTGGTTGCGATCTTTCGCTTACTCTAAGATTGAATCACGAAGAAGACAAATTTCTCATTCTAAGAGATGACATTCCTGCATTTCTTGGCAAAGATCAAGGAAATAGAACTAGGAGAGACAACCTCAGCTATCCTATACAATTTCCTGTTCAAAGTAATTATAACACTATGAGGCCTAGACTCATATACAGCATGATGTTTCCATAAATAAGGTTGGCCCAAAATAACATTAAAAACTTTGAGAGGAGCAAAATCACACAATACCTTATCTTTGAAGGGTTTGATTGATACGAAAGTCAACACTGTTGGTTTACGCAGAGATTGCTTCTTTAGCGAAGCCATCCAATAGTGTAGGGTTGTGGGTGTGGTGTTTTTAGTAGGGCCAGCTGCTTGATGACCTCTACTGAGATGAGGTTCTTCTAGCTACCTCTATCAACAATGAAGTGCAACAGGGTTCCTTTTACCCACATCTACGAATGGAAAAGGCTTTCTCCTTCTTCTCCCTCATCTAGTTCACTAGGCTGGAACTTGGTGGTAGAAACGATGGCACTGGGTTCCACGTCAATGATCTGTCTTCCCCTTTCTAGTTCTGACTCAGAGTCAGAACCCGCATTTTATTCAAAGGCTTTCACTTCGGCCACCAACGACTGCTTTGATCGGCAATCAACAGTGTTATGCCAAGGGTTATAATGGAAGTCGCACCACTTCCCGATATCCTTATTTGTTTTTATGGTGTCCTTCTTTGCTTGTGACTTGGACTAGTTGTCCTGATACTATCCATATTTTCTCTGTCCTTTGTTCTGTAGGTTGGGGTCACCCTTTCCTGGTTTTTACTACGAGGGGTTCCCAGGCCCAAATTGTCTCATCTTTTGTTTCAACTTCTTCTTGATTTTGATGGCATATCAATAGGCTGCACCCAAGGACAAGATGTCTAGAAATTCCATTTCATTCTAGATGTATCTATGTAGAGAACCGCGATACTTGAGCACCAGATGTTTCTCTGAATATTTGACACCTAGCTTGGTGTGCAAGGTATGGAAGATATTTGTGAAATATGGCATTGCTTGGTCTCTTTCTTAACGCAGTGTGGTCCATTTGGTCGCCCATGATATGAATATCATAAACTGAAAGTCTATCTGTGAGCACTAAGGTGGACCATGCTCCCAGGAGCTCGGATATCGTATTGGATCCTCTTCCACAATTCAGAGTCCATCTGTATTCTCTTAGAGCATCTAACTTAATGATACCTCCCGCTCCACTTATGTTTCCATTGTGTTGAGTTGTCCCAACAAACCAGGATAACCGTTTATCAACTGGGTAAGTAGGCACCAATATCCGAGGGGAAATGTCTTTAAGCGGTTTCCATGAGTAATCCGAAACACATCGAGATAAGTAGACAACTTTTTGAACAGAGGGACTCGAACCTTCGAAAAGTGCCTTACTCTTGTCTGCCCAAATAAACCAACAAACAAAGGTTGGAAGAGTAATTAGTCTATGATTCTCCACAGACTAGTTTTTAAAGGAGTCAACCACTGAAATATCGTTCCAACCTTTTTCCAAATTCATAGAATTTTTAAGCTTCTCCCAAACTAATCTAGTAAAAGGAAAAGATGTTTGGTAGATTCATTGTGAGCTTTACATAGAATGCACATACCTGGACCCTTCCAGCCACACTTTTGTAGATATTTCCAAGATAAGATCGTGTTTTCTTCTATCAGCCAACAAAATAACTTTATCTTCACTGGGCACTCCCATTTCCATAACTTCTTCCGCCAACCTCCTTTTTTGTTCATCCATAAAAGGTTTGACAAAGCTTCATAGATGTTCTTCACAAAGATGATTCCAGACATGTCGCCTCCTGTCCAGATCAACTCATCTAGCTTATTGTTTAAGGAAATACCTGAATCCACCAAGTGTGCCTTTTAACATTCCCATTCTTCAGCAAGTAGTTTCGGCAATTCCAAATCATCACTACAAATCCAACTCTTACTTGTTGATACCCCAATGGCCTGTCTTGACGCTTGATATAAGAAGTAAATTCCTTTTCTATTCAGCCTATTCATCATCTCCTTTGATAGTAAGGAATCATGTTCTAAACCCAGGATCATATCCTTGCCGACTATGATTGAATGTCCTAAGTTGGGATTCCGGGCCAACCATCGCAATATAATGGGCAAGGTATTACATAAGTTCTTCTATGTTTGGAAGCCTATGAGGTGATTCGGATCCACTGAATGAAGCCACGTCCAAACTAGGAAATGAGGAAAATATTTATCTTTGAGGACATTCTGCCATATCCCTAGATCCATAATAGCTCTCCACATAGTGTTTGTTTCCAAGGATCTGCTGAAAAGAAAGATGTTACGTACCCCCAACCTCCATATGATTTGGGTCTAGCAATAGTCATCCAGCTACACAGATGATACTTCTTCTTGTTATTAACTCCTGACCACAAGAAAAAAAAACAAATCTTATGAATTGTATTAAGAACAGAAATTGGGACATGTGTCGGGGCCAACCAGTATACTGGTTGTGTCTCCAAGACAGCCTTAAGTAGCACCAAACGACCACCCGGTGACAACATATTATTACACCAGTGTGTCATCCGAGTCTCAAATTTGTCGATTAACCAATTCCAGTCAATTGCTTTGTAATTGTCAAGTTTTAAAAAATAGCCCAAATATTTGAATCCATGTGCCATGTCCTTGATAGGAAAGGTAGGAACTTCCTTAATAGCATTTAGAGTATCTATATGGACTCCTGAGTGAAGAATAATAGAATTTTGTACATTAATAATCATTCCCGATGCCTTACGAAAATTCTGGAGAATGTCCTGAATTACTATCCAATCTGAAAGAGTTGCTCTAGACATTATCACAATGTCATCGACACAGAAGAGATGTAGAATGTTGATCATCCTAGAGACCTTTATACCAATTGTTATCACTGAAATTTCATCTGCACATGGCGACAAGAACTCAGCATCATCAAACACTAATGAAGTCATTTCATGGCCCTGAATTAATCTCACAGCATTCAAAAAGGCCAAAAACTATACAAAGTATTGCAAAATTGAAGAGCGCTTTACAGAAGTTGGGCGCACGTGCGCGTAACAGGAACGTAGAAACCGCGCATACGCACATGATGCATGCCCGTTGGCACAAAAATCCATGCACCTGCTAAACAGCGCATTTATGAATGTGGTCGGCCTCCCAACAACTTATGGATCAACTCCCAAGCTGATTTGACCTCCAAATCCGGGCTGGACCTGAATGGTGGGCTGGTCAAAGACCTAATAATGCCCTAAATAGCCTCTTTTCACACTATGAAGCAGTTACACAAAATCCCAAAGCAATGCTATAAAACGCCATGAATGCACCTCATTTTCTGAAGGAATTCTATGTAATGTTATGCTGCCTATATTGTTTTAAGGACTCACTCCTTGACAAGAGCACATTGGCACCATTTCATTGAGCAATCCACCTCTCCATTGAGTGGATTTGCAAAGGAGTTCTTTCATCACCATTTTCATTTTTCCTGTTGTAAGGAGAGCAAGCTTGTGAGGTTCCAAGAGCCTTCCCTTGGAGGAAGAAGGGACTCATAGTCCCCTTTCTTCTTGGTGCTTTGATTTCATCAATAGATCAGCCTAAAAACATTGGTGATATTGGTCTTTTTGTTCTTGTTATCTCTATGTCCCTATACTTATGATTTTAGTTTGTATTAGTTTTATTCTTGCTTATAGTTTTGTTTTTCTTTCTCTAAATCTTTCCTCTACAGTTGTCATGCTCAGCAAGACCCAACTGGGCATGCAAGCACCTCTTATTTTCTCACCAAGGTGACAAAAAGGGTGCAACAGATTGGCGACTCCACTGGGGATTAAGGTATCAATTCCTACCTCATTTGGGTTTATTTTTCTCTTCTTTTAGTTTGATTAACTTGCAGGTGCACTAACCGGCCTAGGCCGACCTGCCAACCATCCAATTCAAGGGAGAATTGAGAGAAATCCACTTGGATTTTTCTTTCTCGGCCGCTTGTCACAGGTGCACGGGTATTTTACTCCATAGACGTGCATCGCGCGCACATGTGCTTACGTAACAGTTTTTATTTGCGTGCATGCGCTTTCTGCCGCATCTTTGTTCGCGCGCCTGTGCTTTATGCGCCTCTATCTTCACTAGGTGCTGCGCATTTGAGCAAAATTTCACATTGTAAGTTGTTGGGATGTGGGGAAGGTCATTTGCCTTCTTAAAAATGATGTCAAGAATGTTTTAAACAGCACCACACTTAGTCCCCTCATCATATAAAGGGGTTAGTCCAACACACATAGGCACTTAGGAGGATAAAATCAATTTCCCTTCTTTTCTTTTTTGCCACATGGATGGCTTGTTGTGACTTATAAGATAAGGTGGTAACCATTTTTAATCACATTTAACTTACATTGGGACTATAAGATGAATTACAATCGCTTAGTATGCTCTTCTCTCGCACCTTCAAGCGACCTTGAGAATCAGAAAAAGATTGTGAAACAAATTCATCTCCCTTAACAAAATTTCAAACCTTTAGGAGAGGACAATGGCCCTTCTTGGGACCCCTCTTAGTTTTCTTTTTTCAAACGCATCTTAATATTGTAACGGTCCCATACATGCCCACATGCTACAAAGATAGGATAGTGTTTGAAATTTTTCTTTCTTAGATCAAAACACTAGGGAAGTTTAAAGGTTTGTAACGGGCCCATACATGCCTACATGTTCAATCTATGATAGTTTCAAGATTTTTCTAGATTACATCACAATAGAGAGTTAAAAGATAGTAACGAACCCACATGTCCACATGCTAGCTTCATAGGGATTTTGAATTACGCAAGGTTGTACCAAAGGCACTTAGTTAATTAGGTAATCAACACTTGTAAGGACCAAGCGAAGTCCACATGTAGCAAGGTGACATCTAATTCACTAAAAATTGGCACACTTTCACTCACACACAAAAGTCACTTATCACTCACATAGCTTCTTCTTGAAACGTGGAGGCCTAAGTAAGTTTCCTCCAAAGGGATTCCGAAAAATACCCCATATTTTCTTGATAGGACTATCCACTCCCATTGTTAACTCAACGATATTGGTTTGCACCCCCAACCTCCCAAAACAACTACATCTAAAATCTTTCTAAAAACTCACTAAGTTTTCCTCCACAGGAGGTGCCAAAAGAAATTTTTTAGTCTAGGTAGGATTTTGGGGATAGGCATCCAAATAACTCCCCGTTATCTGGTTCTCACATTTATCAAACATAGAGGTTGTCAAATAGGAAACTGAAAATCCTCCAAGTCAAGTGTTCCAATCACCATAAGGTAGAGAGATACTCGTGAAGGGTTGAAGGCCGAGGTCCAGTTGTTCTGTGCGTCCCCCCTGGAAGCACCCACCTCTTGGACAGGATCCAGCCCATGACCCATTTCTTAGGCCAAAAATCTAAATGTTGCACTTTGACTGAGGTACCTAGTAACCAACTTTAGGACATCTACCCAGGTGGCAGTGGTGGGCTGCAATTGCACCTTGATTGGATTTTGTGTGGCTATTGGGAAATATCGCCAGCTCTTTTGGGATATGCCCCCTCTACCCCTCATTATAACCAATTGTTTCATCCTTCACTAGTTTCTCTTCCAGTGACTTCAGACCCCACTGTTGAGTATTATTGGAAGGTCCAGTGCTATTTGAGAGGAAGGATGTTACGTCTTTTAGGACATGAGAATTTGCTTTCTTTTGATTCCCCCACGCGGACAAAACCCATTTACCCATATATATGCTTCTTTCTCATTTTATGTATGATGCACATCTGATTACAGCTTGATTTGGATATATATATTGTGTAAACACTCAACACAAAGGCTTTTGTTTCTATATTTCTCTCACCACTTGTTGCACATATTCACACAGTTAGTCTGACATCATAGGGGAACCACAGAACCCCCGTCGTTCACGATGCTTGCTCAACCTCCCTCCTATCTTAGGGGGAGTATCTGGTCGTGCCCGCTCATCGACACCTCCTTCACACACTCTTGTGAGTGCTACTATCTTAGGATCATCTTTGCTTGGTTCTACATTACTTGGGTCAACTTCCCAAGGTCACCCGTTCACTCGCTCTCCTTTACACGGAAGCGGGGGACCCACTTCCTCTCAAGGAGGGAGAACCAACCCACCTAGTCCCCATCAAGGGTCAGGATCACATCACACTATGGCTGGAGCTAACCCTCCCACCCCATTACAGATGCCATATTTGGCCTCTCTCAACATCCCGGATCTCACCAAACTCACCAATGATCCTATATTGCATGACTCCACATGACCTGCAATGCCAACAAAACTCCCTTCAGACATACCGAAGTTTGAAGGAAAGGCAGGGAATGACCCCGCCAACCATGTCATGACCTTTCATCTATGATGATCTTCCAATAGCATTATGGATGACTCCATCATACTGCGATTATTTCAACGTACACTCACCGGCCCATCGGCCAAATGGTATGTTGAAGAAAAATCTGGGTCCCATGCGACCTTTGAGTCATTGGCCAAAGAATTCTTGACCTTCTTCCAAATACCCATCCTCCATGACAATGGTCTAGAACTACTGTCTAACTTCAAACAAACCTCAACCACACACATTGCTGACCACATTCACGAGTGGCATAGGTGACGTAGTTTGTGCAAAGAGGAAACCACCAAGCAACAATGTCTCGACTGGTTTCTTAGATCACTTGTCTCTCTCCTTGGAAAGGATGTTGCTTCCACCTTCCCTCAATCCAAATAGGAAGCCATCAGTAAGGCCCAACAGTATGACCTCATTTATGCACAGTCAGGGTACTTATACATGGTACTTCCTGATCTTCCAAAACCTGTGCCATTTGGCCAAGAAAAACCGGGGATGTCTCACTCAGTAGACGGACTAATTGGTGCCACCACACACCATGGCCCACAACCCTAACCACCACCGATGTATGGAACACCTCAATACCCGCCGGCATATGGGGGCACTACTTATTACCCCCCACCCCCTTATCAACAGCCATACCCTGTTGCTATACCCCCACCTATCAGTGGACCACCACCGACACCTCCCATACATCCACCTATTCCCACAAACAGTGGTACTCCCTCAACATCAGCTTACAGTACTAGTGAAAGAACTATGCCTTCCTATGTACCTTATGGACCGATACCACCACAAAATCCATACTTCCCATTTCCTGGTCCTCCACAACCCATGGCTCCCCCACATCCACATGCGGGGGTAAATTTTGTTCAACCTTATGTTGCTCAACAATACCAAAGTTTTGAACAATTGAATACATCCAAACCAACTCATCCATCGAACAATGCCAAGAAGAAAGGACGGAACAGGAATAACAACAACCCCGGTCAAGGTGGGAATCAACCCCCATAGCACCAACCACTTGGGGGCAACCAAAACCAAGGGAACCAAAACCCCCAAGGGGGACATAATAACAAATGCCAAGGGAGAAATAATGTTAAAACCATATTCCCTTGTGCCCTTTGTGGTGAGTTCGGTCATTACACTCACCATTGCCCCCAGATCACTGATTTCAAACGGTTAAAAGACTCGGCTAGTCTTCCCCATTCTCCTGCACAAACTGCCCCTCAACAGGCACCACAACAATACGTGCAACAACCCCCTCCCGCCATGCTGCAAAATCCTATTCCACATCAAGGTGTGATAAACACCCAGCAGGACACACAACATCCCCCACCCCAGGTGGGCCAATACCACAACCCAAACAATCCAGCAGAGCATACAATTCTACTCACCAATGAGGAAGAAATCCTTCTGCAGACCCGTAATCGTCAGTATCATACCCCCGCTGAGTCTACTCCCATCTCTCCAGAGACAAACCCTGCACCAACGGGACCCCCGTTGGTGTTCCCTCACCCTTCTTCCGAACCACCACTACACATCCCCCGCATCCCTTTGCGCAGGAATGTCCACAACCCATAGGTTAGGGTAGCTCATAACTATAGCTTGGTAGACGACTTAGCACAATCCCCGGCTGCCATGTCAGTCTTGGAAGTCCTCCAGACTTGTCCTACGCAGCAGAAATCACTACTTTCCGCCTTGGGGGCAGTCGACCCTGCAGATACTAGACTCATCATCTTTGATCTTGACAGCGGAGAACCTTGTCTTCTCACCTTGATCGCTTTTCAAATACCAGTCAAAATATAGAACATCACAGTTCATCGATGTATCATCGATGAAGGTGCATCTACGTGCATCATGTCCAAAATAGTATGGCAGAAACTTGGTTCCCCGGAACTCATACCCTCTACCATCAAATTACGAGCTTATGACAGACGACCCTCCTCTCCGAAAGGGCTCTTCCAAAATGTCCCCGTTGAACTCGGGGGCAAGACTATTCTCATTGATATCGAATTTATTGACGCCCCGCTCGATTATAATATCCTATTCGGTCGTAGCTACATGTACACTATGAAGGCAGTGGCATCTTCCATCTTTCGGACAATGATGTTCCCCCACAATGGGAATATCATGACCATCGACCAAGTCTCACATTATGAGCCTAACCCATCTTCCAACCTCGATAACATTATTCCTCTCATCCACACCAACCAAGACGCCTACCCACTCGTCGAGATGGGTCCTGGGATTTTCAAATATCCATCCTTGTTAGGAACATACCACGGAGAACCACCCCTCCTTCATCCTACTAATCAGGTATGCGTTGTATCATCTAAAAAAAATCACACAGAGGAAGATCTTCCTCCTCAGGAGGCTTCAGTCATTCCTGACATCTCAATAGTCGCAGAATCACTCCCGCTGAAGCCTCCTACTCCCTCATCGACCTCAACAGTCCATGAATCCACATCCCCTCAAGGGAATAATCCTGTCTGGGAGACACTCCCCCAACCCCTCACCCAAATTCCGTTCTTTTACCCTCCCCCAAGTATT
>JASDQU010372001.1:24742-36742 GCA_032191745.1 Picea mariana | reverse complement strand
CATCATCCAAATATGATTTGTAACTATGTAATAGACCTAGTGTATATCATCACATACCTACAAACCTTCCTTAACTTTCATAACAAGAGACTAGCATTTTCATCAAACTTTTATTTAGTCTCACATGACTAGTTTGGGATTAGTCAACAACCCTAAATTGAAATAATCATAACTATGTATGTGTAATGAATAAAGATATGAAAGTAGTACACAATGTTCTTCAGTTTGTTTATTGCAATTCCTCTAGGTGTCACTACTTGGAACCTCTCAGAAAAGGAGTTATAGCAAAAATGGCATACCTTGCTGAATTTTGGCTTATTCTAGAGAGCAACCTTGTAGAGCGTTCGCCGCATGAAATATTTGGTGAATGGATATGAAAATTTTACAAAGAATAATGCAGAATGTACTATAAACAAAACATTATGTATTACTTAATTTGGATCTATTATGAATAATTTATGACGTTTTTACTTGAAACACCTATTTTAGACTAGTTTTAGGACTAACCACAAGCCCTATTTTCCATGGAGTGTAACTCCAAAAATACAATGACCCACAAGATGAATTGTTTACCACATATAATTGGATATGTTTCCTTAATGGACTATCATTATCACTATCTGAATTATTCTATAAGAAAATTTATTGTGAAAATGGTGAGATGACCTGTAAATAACATACCTTAGAAAGCATCATCAAAAAAATTTATCCTCCCTTGAATTCTGGCCTTCTTTTCTTCACCTTCCCTCTGAAATTCGGCTTAGATATCCTTTGGTTACCTCAGTCACCTATAGATATTCAATATTCTCAAGTGTGATGTAAAATGAGAGAGTCTTGCCTCTTATTTATACTCTCCATCTTCTAGGTCACTTAACCCATTTCTAGGTCACTTAACCTATTTCTAGGTCACTTAACCCATTTCTAGGTCACTTAACCCATTTATAGGTCACTTAACCTATTTTTCTCATTTTTAGGGTTAACTACTTTCCATAATTAGAAAGTTTTCCATTACTTGATCATTTAAATATTCCTCCTTGACTTTGTCACCTCACTTTATCATTTAAATAATATTCTTTGATTTTGTCACTTCACTTTATTATTTAAATAATCCTTCTTGACTTTGTCGCTTTATTTTATCATTTAAATAATAGATTCTTCTTTGCAATCTCTTTGACTTCTTTGACCTTTTGGGGATTCAAGCCAACATATGAGGGTCCTCCAACTTCGTAAGGCCATAACTCTCAAACTGTGAGGAGTTATGTGACGTTCCACATACCACTAGAAATGGAATGACATGTAATATCCATATAGAATAGTATTACCTTCAAATATATTAAAACTCATACCATTATACATGAAAAAACCTTGGGTCCATTACCCAAACATTTGTGCTATCGAAATTGGCTACCGAAATTTATTCAAGGGTTGACATCAATGAGAACCAACCTTAATCAACCGTATTTTCCACCATGTAGTAGGGATGGACATCCAAAAATTGAGAAAGAGGTCACTCACCAAATCATGTATCTAATCATTGATAAGTTTATCTTGCATGCATTGTTTTTTAATATTTAGCTGCAAATACACTCAAACATATATCAAACAAGGGACATCGAGATTTTACACTTAATAAACCCCTGAAAGGGGAATTCTATTCCATAATTCATTACCCATGTGTGTTTATAATGTACAATATGCCCATTTATATAGAATAGGTGACCATAACAATATTTGATAATACAATATTGATTAGTTCAACCATATGCATAATTATCTCCCATAATCTCTCAAATTATTCTAGGAAATCCTCAACTCTAAATTTTGTCATTTTCCACATATTTCATTCATATGTAGAAATTATTTGTGGTCTACATCATTTGTGACATACCGAGATCCCATGTTGGGCATATAATGAAACCAAATCTACATAACATAACTCCAATACCATTTTAAAATTCATGCATATACACAACATGATAAAAATGATTCATGAAATTATCCATAATTTTAAAATTGTAAATGTAGACTATTTAAACACACACAACAAAATTTGAACATATAAAACACATAATAAACACAACATTTAAACAACAATTGAACACCATGTCCAGAACACTTATCTTTATCAATATTTACACAACCGATTGTAGAATAGAGATGTTCCACCCAACCATAGACTCTATTGCTCCAACTCTCTCAATAGAAGGTCATGCTCGAGATGGGACTATGAGTCCATGAGGATGACAAGGTCCTATGGTTGGATAATTTATACTCTAACAAACCAATACCTAGTAAATTAATAGTGATGCAAATCCTACAACAATTCCAACCACCCATATCTCTTCCCCATCAGTCTACACAACTCAAGGGATGATATTTCCTTCTCTATACTATATCCATCCCCTCCAACATAGACCGACCATGAATCTCTCAGCTGGGGGTTCTAGGAAATCCAACTGTAACAAGAGTGCTCACAACAACATTTACACATGCTATTGTAACATCCATGTTTTACCCCCAACTTAGTGATGTATATATTTTGCAAAGACATTTGGCCATGGGCCAAGCAATGTAATATATAAACTTTGTAAACTATTATGATAAATAAAGATAATGATACTATAGGTGGACACATACAAAGTATTGGGGGAATTAGTATCCACAAGAGGGGGAAGGGTCCAAGGGGTCTATTGGAGCCACCTTTGTTTTTTTTAGCTTGTTTTAAAATTTCATATCTTAATGCTTGAAGTCGAAAGCTGGTTTTCATATTTTCCTTTATTTGTTCCCAAAATCTCAGAAGTCTCATCACACAAGCAGTGATGGTTATCATACTCTTAAGGCAAGATTTATTTTTTAATCGTTTAATCGAGTCTCTACTTTTGAAACTCGGGATGTCGCATGTCAGGAGTTATAGATCACATAGTTTATAAGTCCCGAGAGGCGAAACGGTGAACTACTTTGAAAAATTTTACCCAGATTCTTACCGAGAGTAAAAATACTCTAAACTACAGTTAAGCATCATCGGAATTTCGTGTCTCGGCATTTGCTGGCTCCAAAAGTCTTACCGTCATAACCCTGATAGCGAAACCGCGAGGTTCTTGTTTTAATAACTCGGGTTAATGTTAAAGGTAAAAATTTTAGCCGTAGTTAAGCTCTGTCGGGAATTTGCAACTCATCGTGTTTTCCCTCAAAAGTTATACCTTCAAAGCCCCAAGTCGCGAAGTCGCGATAAAAATAGAAACGTAATTAATTAAACACTTAATCTGGTTTTATCCTCCAATTTAATTAAATCATATCATCGCGATTTCACAACTCGGCATATGAGCCTCCCAGAAGTTATACCTTCGAAGCTCCGTGTCACGAAGTCGCGATATAAATAAAAACGTAATTAATTAAACACTTAATCTTGGTTACGTTTTGTATTAATCAAAGCTAATTGTCGCAATCTTGGGTTTTGGAGGTGTAAAGGGTTAAAGTGAAAACTCCCGATGAGGCAAGTGCCGAAAGATTAATTAACATTTAAAAAGGACTGATTAATCAAGCTAAGCCAACATTTTCATTGTTTTAATACGAAAATTAATATGCACAGTCTCCGAAGCGATTTTAAACTTTCTTTGCGGCAACTTACATTACGAACTGTTAAAATTTATGACATTAATTGGAAATGAGGAGAATTGACAAGTAAGGGTTTGGTTTTTATTGCTAAATTTATATTTAAGAATGATTTGACCTTTCTGTCCCTAAGGATGACCTAGTTTTAAATAGTCGAAGACGTGGATTTTTTGTTTGTTGTTTTAAATTTCATTTCTATTCTACGCAGAGCCAAATTTTCGTGAGCGAACTAATTTCTGTATGTATACATATTTTTATCGCAGGAGAGCTAAAGTAGAATCCCCCACCATGGCCCTACGAAAAGAATCTAAAGCCATTGTTGAGGTTTCAGGACAAGGTTCAGACAACGTTTCTGATACTTCACTTCGAAGTGTTGACTCTATCAAGACCTGGTCACATATTTCTGAGGTTCTACAGTCTGAATTGGTAGATGTTTTGGATGATTACAGTGGAAATTAAAAAGACAACCTGATCACCAAGTATAAGATCTTCGTCCAGGCTCAAATGCATAAAGTGGCGGCTAGGCCACGTCTGCTCCCTTATTATGATATGGTTCAGTGGGCATTAGACCATGTAGATATACCAACCAGAAACATCATCAACGAGCAGAGGGTCACCATTGGGACTTTCAGACCCAAACAATTGTAGGCTATGTACAAGTTGCCAGCCGTGTGGGACTTTGTTTACAATGCCGAATTCCTGGAGAATTTTAAACAAAAGGAATGTGTGCAATATGACAAGACTATGTCTGGTTTAATCAAAGAATGGGTTTCACACCCTGCGAAGTTCAGGGTGGACAGTAATGGTATATATTCAAAAGATTATCTGGAACCACAGTTCAAATATATCACTATGATGACCTGCAGATTATATGGGAGAGAGGACACCACACATTTTTTCCTTTAGTGGGTGCCTCTAATCCACATGGTCACTGAAGGCTGTTCCTTCAACTGGGATAAACTATTGTCTGATAGTTTGACCAGTCGAGTTACAAAGTATCGAGTGAAGAGGGAGAGCAGAAAGATTGCTTCATTCTTTATGTCTGTGTATATCATGGACGCCGTATGTTTTCTGACACCTTTTCCCTTGATGAGTTGGAGCTGGAATCCATCGGAGGCTGAGCCCATCCATGTCTACCATTCAAATGTGTGTGAAGACAAAGCCTCAGATTTTGTGTATGAAATATTTAACTGGGTGATGGTACTGCTTCATGTCAATATCTTCGGCCACCTGCCACCCAGGATCTCAGACAGTATCATGGTAAATCTGAGCAGTATAGCTGACTGGTACATGGAAGTAGAATTTTCATATCTCATGGTTTTCGATGCCTCTATTCCTCCAAATGCCTTGCCTTTATTCATACCCGATAGGCTGGCTTGTCATGAGATTGCTAGACAAACCGTAATCAGTGGCATAAGCAAGGATCTTAAGGGATATTCTAAGAATGTATGGCCACCTTTTCCTATTCATTTAAGTTCCTATTCTTTGTTAGATTTCGAGCATGCTAAATTTGAGGCAGCAGCCCTGGAGGACCTGAAACTAGTTCATGTCGAATTCAAAAATCACGATCCATAGAGGGTCGTAAATAATCACTTAGCCAGTTGTGGGCTAAAAAGGTTTGAACATGAAAATTCACCCTTGGATGACATTTTCTGAGGTGCGAGATCTTATGCCGAGGTGTTGGCTCGGATACAAGCCCTGGCACCCGAAGAGAGGGCTGATGTTTTAAAATTCCAAGAACATCGACGGAGTTGTCTTGCCCGAGTATTGTGGGGTGAAAATCCAATAACAGTAGAGGGGAAACAAAAAGAAGCTGAAGGCTCAAAAGATTCAGCACCAAAAGAACACCAGGACAAGGAGGAGAAAACTAGGAGTCCAAAACTGGAAATAAAAAATCCCGATCTGCCCAAGAAGCAGACTCCAGTCATCACACCAGGCTAGTCAGCTAAGCAAATCAGAGATCCCATCACCTCCATTACTCCCTTACAGTCAACTCAAGGGAACATAGACGTAGGGTGGATTTTCAACGAAGAATTGAGACCTATAAGGATGGAAGAGCTTCGACCAAATGATTTCTTTTTTGATAAAAAGAGAAAATCCATGGTAAAAAGAGAATTCTATCAAGAAGAGGAATCAACAGACAAGAAGTTCAAGGTGTTGACTGATGGGAAAGATAAGAAGAAAGAAGAGTTTTCTATAGAAATAGCTGGGACATTAGGGGCATATGCTATGACAAACCAATTTTTAGTCGGGGTTTTGAAAAATCAGCTGAAGCGAAAAAATCACCTCATCAAAACATTAGAAGCTAAACTAGCCATAACAGAGGAGGCTTTCAAGGACTAGGCAAGTGCATGAATAGAACAAGCAAGAATGGCCGACAAAAAGGAAATTGAGCTTCTCAAAGCTAAGCTCGAACAAGAAAAGCTGGTAGCTCAGATCGGTCAGATATAGGTGGGCCAACAAAAAGACTTGATTGAGCAGCTACATGTTAGATTAGAGTTCATCGAAAGCCAAGTTATAAATATCGAGATATTCCAGTCCCAGGCTATGGAGATTCGGAGCAGGGTTTCTACAGACCAACAAAGTTTACTTGCAAAGATAGAGACGATTCGGGACAATTGTCTACTTATTGATCAAGTATTATAAAACTTATCTATTAGAGAGAGAGAGAAGCTAGAGTAGCTCGGGTCACATTTCAATAGGCTGTAATAGCTACGAAAAATAGGGAATCGGGAAAAAGTTCTAAGTTTTCCATTTTGGAACAGACCCGAGGTAATATTTTGTTGAAAGAATGGGAACGCAGTATATCAGAAGGCAAATTGCAAGCCAAGAAGATAAGGAAATTCTGTGAAGAGGCTTTCGGTTCCATAGATGGAAATTTGTTAGGCATTGATAGCGAGAGTAATGATGAGACGCTGAGCCAAATGGATATGGTGAAACTCTCGCTTGATATAAATGAAAAAGAAGAAAGAGATTCAGCCAAAATCTCACAAGTAACTATGGCAGACATAGTTCAAATAGATAAATGTATGATTAAACCAAGTGTGCAATTGTGTGCTATTGATACCCTAGACCGACAGATGGAAGAAAGGTTGCCACAATTAGTCAGAGATTGTTACATTTTTGAGGCCAATTGTCAAGCAGAACCTTCAAGGTTGATATCTCAGCTGGTGGAAAAATGTGTCATTTGTATCGAGCATGCGAGAGGGTAGGCTTCTAGTACCAAATAAAGAAATAGGATAAAGGAATGAAATGATTGATCTCCTTCTTGTTGTAACTGAAAATCCTAGAATGATTGAGATTCCATCATATGTAAATCTGTATAAATATACAACAAAAGGAAAGAACAAGGGCTGGACCTTTTTGGGTTGATTGTAATAGAGATTTTCCTCCCTCGAGAGTTAATATAAAGCAAATCCGAAGATTCTCGATTCCGTCATGACTGTGTTATGAGTTTGTTTCCTTGTATTTCATATCTAATTTCATTTCATATATGTATCTGATGAATTCTTCACTATAATTTAGTACAACCTCTACTATAGTGAATAAATTTTAGTTTTCTATATTGTTTACTGTTTTTCCTCTGTACCAGCTCTTAGCAGGTATAAGACCAGTGGACATTTTAGATTTCTATATATATTTTATGCTTCATCGGGTTATTTCTTTATCCTTTTATTCTTCTGTTAATAAGTGAGATTCTCCCTTGATAGGAGCCTTACATGATAGACAGCTTAATGTTTTCTTACACCTCACACACATTTATTAAAATATAACTCAGTTACGGGAAAGGGCCTCTGGTTTGCACCCTGTTTTCACTACTGGAGCTGTAAACTCTCCTTTATACGACTGAAATCGAGACAACATCTAAAAAGTTTCTTTGAGATTTTCTTATTATTCTGTTCCTCTATGACTGTCCCTGTGACAAGACAACCGAATATTGAACCCGGACTATCAGATCAAACACATATTGCCTTGAATCTTTTTGATACTATTCTTAAAACAACCACTACCCGGGTCGAACTAGAACGTTCATGGGCAACGATTGAAAGGGACATAAACATCCAGGAACAGTTGGAAGCTAGACGACAACCTAGAAATCAACCCTAGCTTCCCTTGCCGAAGGTTGACATTTCTTCCTTCTCTACCCCTTACTCAATTTCGGATTCCTAGGCACTGTACTTATAAGACTTAAGTACAAACTCTAGAACAACATCTTTCTGGTGCCGTTGTCGGGGACTGAAGTTACGGAATCTTTTTCCCTGGGAAAATGACATTTTTTTTCATTGAAAGTGCCACCCTTTGATAATGAACAAAGAGTGCACACCCTTTAAAGGCTTTCCAATATTTCACTTGGTGAATCCATGATTAATAAGATGGCATCTGGACAAAGGAATACCAGGCAAAACCCAGATGGTAAATAGACCACAACCGTTACCAATCTTGAGAAGATTTTAAAGGTGAGAGGCTCTCTTAAGCCGACCCCTGCAGTCTATCAGCTTAAATACCCACAACTGAAGACCAAGAGTTCTTCTTAACCATCAACTTCATGCAACCCTCTTTTCGACACTAAGGATCTAACATCAAACTGCTCCAAAGTTAGAAGTGAAACCCGTCCGATAACCCCCGTAGAACACAAAGGAAAAATTCCTATAGAAAATTTATCTACTGTCGATATATCGTCGACTCTTCAGTCGAATTTCGCGACCTCACATAGTCTCGAAGAATATTTCACACATCCAATTTCCACACCCATTGGTTCCCCTGACTACATCTCTTGCAAGTCCGAAGAGCCAAGCCCTCGCATCCCTTACCAGTCATCCTTGGATTTTTCGCCCCACGAAGAAAGTAAAGATTCACTTTTAATCTTCCAAAACCCCCTTTACAACTTTCCACTAGTAATGATGGCAGTCGTCGGAGGGGGAGGTGGAGGGGTTGTCAGAGGAGGAGGTGGAGGTGCTCCTGGAGGAGGAGCTAGAGGCCAAGGCCAGCCCCCCCCTCCCAGAGTGTTTGCTAAAGTGGTAGCAAGATACGCTCCTTTGGTATTGCCTGTTCCTTCACATGACCTTCCCGAAAATTATATAAAGAATTTGCCAAAATTCACTGGGGAAGGAGATCTGACCGCAACCAAACACATAAATTTCTTTGATCAATTTGCAGACATCCTAGGTCTTGAACATGAAGATGTGTATTCGAGGCTTCTTTTCCAAACCTTTGAAGGTCTGGTCTGAACTTGGTTTTGGAGTCTACCTGCAGGATCTATCTTATCCTATGATGCCTTGGAAGATGCTTTCCTTAGACAATGGGGTGAAAGAAAGGACCACTTATACTATTTAACCGAGTTTGGGTCTTTAAGAAAAAAGAATTCAGAAACAGTTATGGAGTTTATTCAAATATTCAACAAGATGTATAACAAAATCCCAGCTGAGGTTAAACAGTCCCAACCCACGGCCAAAGTAACTTTCACGGGGGCTTTCGAATAAGATTTTGCACTTCTTTTACGAGAAAGAAGGGGAGCTACTCTAAACCGAATGTAAGACGATGCTATAGAAATTGAGTCAATTATGATGGATTCTAGTAAGTTAAAAGCTAAAGTAGAAGTGGGAAACCAAGAAACTAGATGCTTTAGAGAACAAGCAGGGCCGTTAGGGTCTAATAGATACACAAATGACAAAGTAGACGATATGGCCAGGGTAATTAAGGAACTTTCTAATAAGATATCCAGAATGGAGCTAGAATAGGCCAAAGTCGATTCTTTTTGCAAAAAGGATATTAGGAAGAATCCCAACCCCCCAAATTAGCAAAGATAGATAAAAAATGAAGATCAGAAAATACAAACTCCCCTAAAGAACGGAAATTTTATAGGATCAAATGATCTCCAAGATTTCGGAGATTCAGATGATGATGTCACGAACTTGGGTGATGACTGCACACAACTTTATCTGACTAGAGAGGATTATGAAAAATCTCTAAACACTCAACAATCGTCTATTGAAGGTGAAGAAAGAGATTATACTGACCTTTGTAGTTATCAAGAAGAAACTGGTATGATAATGGCCGAGGTTCAACCTAGGTATAACTTGAGATCTAAGGGTAAGCCTATTTCAACTACTCAACCTAAGAAAATTCTCCCAAGAGGTCAAACTTATGAGCCTACCCCAGATGAAACCGTATTACCTAACAACAAAGCGAAAGTAGTAAACGTGCAAGAACCTGAAGTAGAAAAGGTTGAGACTAAAACATAGGAAACCGAAGCAGCTAATACAAATACACCTTTAATCAAGGATTCAGAAGTCCCAATTAGAGAAACAGACAAGGTGAGCGTAGTTTTCAGTTTCGAAAACGAGATAAATAAAATTAAGATACCAATTCCTCTGGTAGAGTTAGCGAAAAACCCAGTTTATCGAAAACAGATTACCAAAGTGATAGGCGTTTCAGAGCTAGAAAGCCAATCTGACATTTTGAACCTGGAAGATGATAAGCCCAACATTACTTTTGGTCCACATTTTGAAGGAGCCAAAGACACTATTGCTCCCTTTTATATCACCTTAAATGTATAAGATCAACTGCTACATAATTGCATGCTAGACTCCGGAGCCTCACATAACGTAATGCCTAAAATTATTATGGACAAATTGGGCCTCCAAATCACCAGGCCTTATGAAGATATTTACTCTCTTGATTCGAGAAAAGTTAAGTGTATGGGGATGATGAAGGATTTAGTAGTCACCCTGGCACAGGTCCCAGTTAAGAGCATCTTGATGGATGTAGTCATTGCTAATATTCCCCCCAAATATGACTTATTGTTGTCTAGGTCATGGGGAGCCAAGCTGGGGGGTTCTCTTCAACTGGATATGACATACGCCACGATTCTTGTGTTTGGTGGGAAATTTACTTGGTTGTATAGGGAGACGAGGTTAGCATACACAGTAAGCGACCCCAAAAATCTGAACAATTTCCCTATTTACATTGCAGATCAAGATTTAGGAAATTGTATCTTATCTTTTGACGACAGTTTAGATGGTTGCACAGAGGAAAACAATATAGAGCATGAAGTGTCAGGTTACATGACCAAGGATATGTGTAGCACCGGTATCTGGAAAATGTTTTTTGACAATGCCTCGTCTTGCGAAGGGGCTGGTGCAGAAGTGCTTTTTGTGGCACCTGAAGCAAGGTTCGTTGTCCCTTTTTCTTACAGACTACAATGGAATATATATTATACTAACAATGTATGTGAATATGAAGCCTTGGTCTTAGGATTAGAGGCTGCCAAGAGGCTAAAAATAAAAAACCTAGAGGTATACGGAGACGCGGAGTTGATAGTCAAACAAATAAATTGGAAATACCAAGCCAAGCATCCCAGATTAAGATCATATAGAAATTGTGCCTAGGATCTGATGGAAAAAATTTTCTTGTCTGTAAATGTCCACTTCATCCCACGTAAAAAAAACTTATAGGGTGATGCATTAGCTAAAGAAACTTCAACTTTCACTCCTCCTACAACCTTTAAATTGAAGTATCACATAGAGATAAGACGCAGACCATGTATATGGAATAATATCCAACACTGGTAGGTTTTTGAGGATGATGAACAAATTAAGAAGTTTCTTGAAGCAGTAGGTGAATTTTACGAAACTCACATGGATCAAGAAAATCAGAATGATCAGATATGGATCATGCAAGAAGGAGAGGACCCTCAAGCTTTCCAAGACAAAATCGCAAGTCATTGCATGTTGGTCCTAAAAAATAACCAAATTCTGAAAGGTCTGATCCCTCTGGAAAGACTGTTTGATCAAAATGACATACCTGTAAAATCCACCTTACAACCCCAACCAAAAGAGGTTGAGGACTGTGACATAGGAACCAAACAAGAGTCCAGGATGGTTAAAATATCTAAACTCTTCCCCCTTGAAATAAAAGGCAAGTATAAGGGCCTACTCAGACAATTTAAGGACGTTTTCACCTGGTCTTACGATGAGTTAAGAACCTACGAAACTACCGTGATCGATCACAAGATACCTCTAAAGCCTGGGGTCAAACCCTTTAGACAAAATCTTAGGGATATCAACCCCATTTTATTTCCTATGGTCGAGAGAGAAGTGAATAAGCTTTTAGAGGAAAAAATTATAGTACCTCTGAGATATTCTGACTGGGTAGCAAACCTGGTCCCGGTCAGAAAAAAGAGTGGGGAAATTAGACTATGCGTGTATTTAAGAAATCTAAATAATTCCTCTCTTAAAGACAACTATCCACTGCCTAAAATGGATCACATGCTAGAAAGGGTAGTTGGGGCGAACAGAATGTCTATGATTGACGGTTTCTCTGGATATAATCAAATTGCCATGAATGAACAAGATAAAGAAAAAACAACTTTTACTACCCCTTGGGGTA